>LPNX010047212.1:493552-617106 GCA_001517045.1 Pseudotsuga menziesii
CTTCACGCTGTACAAGTTCCCATACATGCTCCAATTCCTCTCACAACTAGAGGAAGAAGTAACTTGAGAGAGGACCCTCAAGGCTAAGACCTGTAGAATAGGGCAAGTTGCCCCATGAGTTGCCCACCAAGCACAGGGTTTCTTAGTCCCCCTATCTCCGATCACATCATATCCTCCAAATCTCCCACAGGCAGTGAAAAACTCAACAAACCCCTCCTCCACCTCATCAAGTGAGGCTCTATCCGGATAAAGCCGTCTGAATGCTAACTTCCTCCCAAGTGAAATCTCTCCATCCGTGTGAGGAGGAACTCTGTGTGAGGACTCGGACCCACCATTGAGCCACTCATGACTGTAGAACCTGGGATTCAATGAGTGGGCTAAGCAATGCAAAGGTGTGCAATTCTTATCCCACCTGGAAATAAGAATATCCTTTATGGTGGACCATAAGCTCTCTGCTGAAGCCCCATCCTCCAAGCCCTCATAGTCATTTGCTAGAACAATGGCCTTCATGGTCTCAATCATAGAATCCCACCCCTCATAAACATCTCCTAGGATGGGCTTGTCCGTGTCTGCGAACCGCAATAAAGAAATGATTGGTTCCATGATCTTAATGGCAAGATCTACCTTCTCCCACCAACCATCATCCAAGATTATGTCCTTTACCTTTTTGGAAGCAATTTGATCCGTCTTTCTCCAAAAAGATCAATACTCTGAAATAACCATGCTACCAAGAGCGGTTTTGACCTCCCTCAACCTCTTAAGCATGATGAATGAGGAGGCAAATCGAGTATCTGTAATCTTCAACAATGATAGATGCGTGTACTCTTTGTAGATTGTGAGGGCATTGGTGTGGTTTTGCACAAAATTACGGATGTGGCGTGCATTTTCAATGATATTGCCAATCCATGTCACATCTGAAGCAATGGATTTGAGTGCTAAATTCAAAGAATGAACAATGCAAGGTGTCCAAAATACCTGTAAGAGCAATACAAGCAAATATAAATTAAAATGACCCTACAACTCAAATCTTGTGCTAAAGTCTAAGGCCCTAAAATGATAAAAAAATTAAAAATTAAAATTATATAACAAAATTGAAAATGAAAATACTAAATACTAAAATAGTAAAATACCTGTGGATATTTGGCTTCCACAATCATGCCAGCAGCCTTGCAAACAGGGGCATTGTCTGTGATGATTTGTACAACAGTATCAACACCTACATCTTCAATGATTTTGATGAACAAGTCACCCATATATTCTGCATCCTTGTATTTCCCAAGAGCATCCACTGCTTTCAAGAAAACCGGTCCATTTAAGGAAGACACCATGAAATTGATGAGTGGATGGCGTGCCGTATCAGTCCATCCATCGGAAACAATACTAACACCAGATGAGGGCCATGTACATTTAATTGGCTCTAAAATTTTATCCACCCCCTTCTTTGCCTTAACCAACAATGTGGTTCTAAGCTTCTCTGAACTAGGGGGCATATAACCACTTGGAGCTTTTTCAACTAGTCCTCGGCACATCTCAATAAACAATGGTGATCGTGCAACATTGAATGAAATGAAATTGAGATAGAAATAAAATGCAATGGTAAGGTCCATCTCTTCACGTGCCTCTTGCTTGAAAATCTTGTCCATTGGACCAGTTAGATATGCCCTCTTCTTTGTTGCTTCAGTAGCAACCCCACTCCCATATTTGCTAGCCTTGCTAGGCATAGCGGTAGATGGTTTCCTCAAGAATGGAAGAGGATCATCATTTTTTTGTTTCTTACTTGCTGCTTCCACCCTCCCCAACCCAACTTCATCCTCTCTTTCCAATTGCCTTCGTTTGGTAGCATTCACTCCTTTACATGCACTAAGCCCACAAGGTTGGGCCAACAAATGGCCCTTCACCCGGTAATATGTGCTTTTGAACTCATTCTTGCAAAAGTTGCATGTCCAAACCACATTCCCTCCCCCACCTAGCTTTGCCTCGGGCCCAGATTTTCTTGTTACATACTTCCACAAAGGGTATTTCTTCTCTTGAGCTTGTTGCCTCAATAAAACGGGGTTATCATGGCCACCAACAGCTCCACTACCAACAGATGGAGCACTAGCAACATTAGATATGCTCAAGCTTGGATTTGGAGGAGAAGGGGAGGGCTCACCGTGTGTATTCTTCCCTTTCCTTTTCCCTTTACCATGTGCCCTTGCTGGTTGAGACATTCTTGCCTTGCAAGTTGCTTGTTGAAGAGGTCCTTGCTATGCTAGTATGCTCAAATGCTCCAACTCTGGTGGATATTTTGATGTTACAGATGTTAACAGTCCAGCTGATCTATCAGAGGAGCTTTCAGGTTGAAATCAGCCTTTGCTATTTATTTACTGTATTAGAAAATCAAAAAAAGCAAATGTGAGTACCTCATTTTTGGGATATGCTATGTTCTAGATGTTACCAGCTTTCATTTAATGACCATTTTCTGACCATTCTCTGTTCCATTTTCTGACCATTTAATGACCATTTTCTGTTCCATTACACCAAGCATTTCCCTAAAGTTTAAACCATTTCAATGTATGACTGTGTTAAACTTTTAAAGAGAATAGAACAACGATAAGATAGGATGGGGCAGGTCTGAATGTTAGAGAAGGGTTTGGTTAAAATTGTAAGATAATATAGTGACTTAGGGCAGCAACGTTAGGAATGTAAGGTGACTGAGTATGGGTTATACGGTTCCATCCATATCATAATATTTATTTTCTGTGCAGAGTGGATCTATTGCATTAGCAATTTAGCATACATCTTGAGAAGAAGATCAAATCACAGTGAAATAAACATTTGCAAGTTTGCAACAATGTAATGAGGCACAAACGAGACTTACTGTTGGAGAGGAAGTAGTCCTTAAACTCCTGGGCGGTGGGAAGAAGCCAGAGCAAGGAACCATGGACCGTATCACCTATACCCTCCAAGCGTCCAACTAAAATCCACCTTGAATCTACTTGCAATGGCTTGGACAATGGAAACCTTCTTTCTCCTCTTGCACAAACCACTCTAAACCCCAAACAAGACAAAACAAATGATAAAAGTCAAGTGAAAAAATCATTTTATAGACAAGTCGGCTGAAAAAGACGTGAAAACCGTGTCCTGTTTTCGGCACATGTCTTGCAGAAATCGGGACACATTTTTTGGCAGTGTCCGACACGGAGATTGCAGTGTCCTGTCCCAGGACACGTAAAAAACACGTGTCCTTCACGTTTTCGTGTCGGATACGGGGACACGAGACACGGGGGGGCATATGGACGTGTCCTGTTACTTAGCTTCTAGGTATTTTCATTAATGATGATATGTTCTCCTTCTTGGTGATATTGGCATATCTTGGAGGGTTTTAATTAGCATTGATACAATTATTTAACATTTTGTGCATTTTATAGATTGGGAACCCATCAACATAGAGTCTCCCTAAGTTTTAAAAGTCTTATTAATTGTGTCTTGGTGTGATTAAGCGGTTCGCCATGTTTTCTAAGGATTAATTATGACAATGATGGAACAATCTAGTAATTGAGATCCTTATATGAAGATCCCCTTGCTTGGCTCATTTTGTATGGTTCAAAGTGAATAATGCATGTATGTTCGGATTTGAAGTCTCCTAGCTAGAACACTCTAGGATAAATGGAGGTGATCCAAACATGTTACACCTTTTCATGACCACTCCCTTCAATTCTCTCTTCTTGACACACATTTTGATGCATGATGATATTCTATTGTTTATAGGATGGGGCCATCCCTTTCCTCATGTGTTGAGATTTGTATCTTGGAATATCCTTCATGCAATAATGCCTAGCATTAAGGGACATTAGCAGAGTAGGCATTGATGTAGGGTGTGAGAAACACTATACCAATCGTCATGGATCCAATGATGGAAACGTGCAGAGGTTTATGAGACTTTTACCAGTTGCTTGCGAGGAATGCATGATGCACCATTTTAAATGCAGTAGTGAGATTTGCTTGATGCATGTGCATGAGATTTGCACAATGCATGTGCATGAAAGGTAGGTGATGCATGTGCATGAGATCTGCATGCTGCATGTGCATGAAAAGTAGGTGATGCATGTGCATGTGCATGAAAAGTGGGTGATGCATGTGCATGAAAGTGGGTGATGCATGAAAAGTAAATTAAGGATTTGGAACCCTAATCAGTCACCCAAGCTATTAAAAGGTTGCAGAGGGTAAGAGACAAAGACACTTGCAAGATACAGGTGATCAGAGAGGAGGGTGCACCTTAGAGACTAAGGGCGCACTTCTTGAGCCGAGAAGGCTGAGCAGAGAGTGAGGGCAGATCCTTTAGAGACTGATAAAAGCGCATCATTCCAAGAGCGTGACAGATCATCACACTGACTGAACTTGTGTGAAACAGGTTCAGATAGCAATAGGCTACAGAAGGGCGACTAGTTTGCATGGAGAGGGTGACAGTGAAAAGTTAAAGTCTAAAGATTAATACAAGCCTTTCCAGTTCTGAAGCATAAACGAGAGAACATATCCACAAATTCCATCAGCAGAAAATCGAAAGGTAAAGATTGTGATTTTCTAGAAGTTGAAAATTAGGCAGTGTTTGCCCATTCTATGACTGTACAAATAAGTCTTAAAGCCAATAAAGTGGTTGGCATATTTTCTAAGAGATATTTATAGACTATAGTTAAGTTACCTGAAACACATTTATAAGTAACAATGATCTTAAGTTCACAAGCATTTTCTAGAATAATTTAAGAAATTGGGGACAATGCTATCACAAAGTACTAGTAAATACTAAATACCCACAAATAGATGGCCAAACCAAAAAAAATGAACAACTGCTTAGACAGTATCTTTTAGGATACACTTCTGTTAAACACTCTGTTTGTTAAGTGCTTACTGTTTGCAAAGAATTTGTACAAACGCCACTTATCGTTTCTGCAATGGCATAACACCTTTCAAACAATTTTATTGATATCACCTTCCACTGCTCAAAGATTGGCTTTAAGAGGACACTTTTGAACCCATTATAAGAAATTTTGCTGAAAACAGTGAAGGTGTGAGAGAGCCTCAAAATAATTTACTGTTGATCCAAAATAAAAGGAATGAAGAAGCAGAAACGAAGATATATTAAAGATCCTTGCAAGTTTTTTAGCCACATCTATGGAGGAGAAAATTGTATAAGTGAATACCACATTCCCTCAGATAAAATGAGTGATTAGCTTGAACCTATTGTGAGTTTAAAACTTTCTTTTTGAGCTTCCCAAAAAGGCTAAACTATAACTTGAAAAATAATAACCAGCTTCTTTACCAGTAGCTTACTCATCTATTTTCTTCAAAAGAAATGACAAGGATCAATCTATGATGCCATTTTCCGAACAGAATAGTATCAGCAATCTCTAATCTCAACAGTTGAGACCACTTCCCTATTAATACAAGTCAACAATTCAAAAGTAATGTTTTACACAGAAAGATGATATTACCTGTTCAGAAAGTTCATCCTCCAAGCTGAGGTTAGAAAACGCATCAAGAATTGGAACAATAAGATCCAAATCCTCCTGTAACATTTGCTCAAGAGAAGATACAACCATTCCATTACTTTGGTCACCAATTATATCTGGAAGAAAGCCAATAATTTCTTTCTTCAATGATAATGGACAAATGGACAACACATCTAACAACTTTCTTGTTGATGCTTCACCATCAACTAGAAAATCAAGCCATCGGAATTGATTTAATATTAATCTCGGAATGTCCTGTTTCCAGGAGACATAATCTTCATCAAAGTGTTCAGGCAGCTTCTCCAAAAGAATGTCATAGAACTGAGTTTGAAGAGGTGCTACTAAGAGCAATACCCTTGCAATGCTCTCAGAATATGATAAGATGCCTGTTGCTGCACTGTCTGATGTGCATATAAGGATCCTGGCAAAACAGAATTAGGAATTGTTAAAACCTCAACAAAAGCCTCTGCAGTTAAATTATAGAGCATGACAAGTGTCAAGACAGATTTAGAAGACATTTACTAAGCATCAAAATGAGCCATTTGTCATATTGTTGGTTCTTCCTAAGCTTTGAAATGAACCATTTGGCCAGCTGTTATTGAATTTACTTCATTTCACCCATTACAGAAGATCCAAAGTTTCCCACTAGTGAGATTTTGGATCCATATCTGACAAACTTTTTAAGAATCTCAGTATAACTTAAACAGTAGGTCTTATTACCCATTTCATGCAACTAATGAATTGCCTCTTATTTGCCCCAACTTATTAGACAAGTTGTTAGCAGTTTAAGCATGCATGTTGACCAGGCACACAAAATTAAAATAGGCAATTCTTTATCAATGGCAAACCAGAAAGAATAAGAGAATTCAACAATGGAGCCAAGATTTTGTATTACATGCTACTTTAACAGGATAGTGAATTAACTGGAAGAGTGCAAGCCCCAGCCAGGTAATTAGAATGAAAGCAAAATAGGCAATGTGGCAAAGAGGAAACATAAAACAAATAGAGGAGAGAAGTATCAGATTATCAATCAGTAGAGTGAGAGTCAGGAGCTCAGGAGATCAATTGGAAGAAGATCCAGCAAATAAATTATTGCAAAATTACACCCTGACTAATTTTCAAGTGGCGACTTACATCAAAGCATCCTCCTTTGCATGTTATTTCTTAAAGTAAGCTTTTCTGCCATGGTATTTTCAGAATTAAAACTAAAATTTAGCATAATCTGTTGAGTATCTTCAGCCATATTTAAGATTACCTGATCAAGGACTGCTTGACAGAGACTGTTAATGCAGATTAATAAAACTAAAATATCTTTTAGGGGAATGCTTTGAATTACCATTCCTAATGTACCTTGTAATGTATTTTAAGATTTATGTAATTTAATCAATTTCTGTCAAAAATAACCCTTAACAGAGCCCTTAAAAGCATGGTTTGTGAACTCACTCCAAACTCTTTCTTAAATATTTCTGTTTATGTGAAGTGACCCTGATAATTCACTAAACTGATCTTGCTAATCTCATTAAAAAAAAGACCATTAAGGAGGAATATGAATCCACATTAAATGGTAGCTTGGTATCTCCTCAGCATTAATGACCACTGGCATTTCAAGTGTAAGTTTCACTATATTACCTGTTACCTCCAAGTTGCACTTGGATGAACTGTTCAGTTGAGCCGCCGAAAAATGAGGAAGTCAATTGTTCAATTCTCATAAGCTCAGAAGTCCATGCAGGCCATTTTGACTCTTTTTTATTTTTTCCGCATGTTCATACCCCACGGGGAATTGTAATAAAGTGTGGTAGCATGATGAACTTATGTAAAAGACTTGGCTTTCCTAGAACTTAATAATCAATCTGATTACTCTAGAGTGTTTTTTACCAGTTAATTGTATGTTGTTTTTTAGCAACTTATAATTTTTGAGTTTTTCACTCAATCCTCCCAAGTTGAAGTGGTTATCTTGGTGGTTAGGCCTTAGGCAGTTATTAGAGTCTAGGTGTCAATGTATATTACCATGCTAATCACTATTTTTGAGTCATATGAACATGTACTATGTCCCCCCTAGGTTTTTTAAATTTTCCACTAATAATTATTTTCCCATTGTTACCAGATGAAATGGCAGTCCAAGCTTCCGGCAAGCATATGTGGAGAAAGTGACCACTGTCACCTTCGTCACTTCTCCTAACTTCTTTGGAAGTCAGAATCTCCTAGGGGAGAACCCTATTGCAACTCTGCAAGGACACTAAACACTAAAAGATATCTCTTTCGAAGATGTTAGCGACCAGTGCCTTATTGGAGTCAAATCAAAGGGTGGAGAAGATATACTATGAGCATGAATATGAATCATATAAGTGTGATTAGTATATCTACTTCAACAGTGCAAAGATGAGGAAAAACATACTATCTGAATGAATATAAATTATGTGAGTACACCGACCTTAACAACACATTCATCTAAGGATAAGCAAATAATCACTTTTAGTGGGTATGTCTTAATGAACCAATTACTACCAATGCAGCAACAAAGTGTGTTATATAAATATTAGCCAAATCACAAGCGTTTTACCATCATCAAATGTCTGAATCAATCATACAACATCACTTGTACAGCAGCATTAGGAAAGGTGAGTTCCATGGTAAATTCGTTTCTTTAGGGTTCTCAAACCATTCACAAGTGTAAAAAGTTCAAGTGCATCAATCTAATCATCCCAAAGCATGAATTCAGTGGTATATCAGTATAAATGAAAGTTTTTCTCAGTTTTCAGCCCCCGGTTTAAAAAGTCAAAATTTTCACTGTTTAATGCCCAACCCAGATTTAATGAAGGCTGGAAATTGCACAATATTTCACACTGATAAAAACAATGCTGAAACTCACATTTAATGACAAAATAAAACAATAAATGCACACCATAAATTTCAGACTTGGATATTTTTGGCAAAGATGCTCAGAAAAAACCCACAAGGGGAAAACCTGTTAGGAGAGAGATTTTTCTTTCTTCAATAAAATATGGAACAGCAAGTACAGCAGAAAATACAATTTATCTCTACTGCAATAAATGCACCCAGAACCTCCTCGATTGTTGTGCCAAATACCTCCTCGATTTCTGTGCCAAAACTGAGCCTCAATTTCTTTGCCAAAACAGACCCTTGATTTCTGTGCCCACGGCCTCGAAATCTGTGCAGAAATCAGACCTCGATTTCCATGCAAAAAGTAGACTGTACAGACCTCGAAAAATGTGCAGGGTGCGGCCTCGAAATTTGTGCAGGGTGTGGCCTCGTTTTTTGTGCCAACCTTCTCGGGATTCGAGTCCAGAATTTCCTCAAAATTCGTGCCACAAATATCTCAGCTGTACGGTCACCTCAGGATGCATGCTGAACCAAAACTCTTCACCTTGAAATCTGTGCTGTCTCAAAATTTGTGCTGCCTGGAAAACTGAGCTGCCTCAAAAATCGTGCCTCTTCTCTCTCCCTTCTCTCCTTCACTCTCATCTGCAAAAGTGAGTGATTTTGCCTTTTCTTGCCTTTTTGGTGAAAACCCTAGGGTTCTTCTAATCCAACGGTGGAGATTAGATGAGATGAGTGGACGAGATTAAATGCTCATTAAATCTCATATAAAATTAATTTCACTCACCTCACTTAAATTTTTCCAAAAAGTGACTGTATTCTCTAAAGTCAACTTAATGCTCATCTCAAGTCATTTAATGCAAGGGTCTCTAAAGTCAACTTAAATGCTCATCTCAAGTCATTTAATGCAAGGGTCACTTTATTTCCCCCTTTTAATTGACTAAGGCTAAAGTCACCTAGGTGAACACTTTCCTAGGTACAAAAATCAACAATAACATTAACCTTATTACAGCAGTAATTACACCATACATCCATATATTACTTCCAAACTGTATGTATAAGCAATTAAATAAAGTCTGAAATGAAATATTAGCAGCAGTATTTATTCATCCCAATCTTCATTCAACCCTGAACGTGGTAATACTCATGCAAAATCCACCTTTGAATACGTAGTACTTGTTGGAGTTTGTGCGAGACTTCATTGACGGCCTTTGAACTGGAGATCACCGTTTGATCAATCATTTTCTGTTTAGCAGGTTGTTCTATGTGTTGAAAACATAAAGTCATCACTTAGTTGCAGAAGGTTACAATTTGTGGAATCCCGCATGGAAATACCCACTCCACTTCTATGATCTGGCTGTAGTTGGGGTTGCCCACGTTTGGTTGGAAACAGTGGTTTTGTTTTAGTTATGTGAGTTTGTTCTTTAGACAAAGTAGTAGTTACACTTTAATAAATGTAATAGTCAAGTAGTCATTTAGGGAGAATACAGTGATCTGACATCCACTTTATTTTTATTATTTTATGTGAGCCTTTTTTGGCCTTTAAAGAGATGAGTCTCTTTCTTTGTAATTATGGAAAAAACTGAGAGGATTTTTTCCCGGGGATTAATAGAAAAAATATTGTTTTGGGTTTTATAATTGTTCAGTTGAGTGCAGACTATGGTGTGTGGCATTAACTTGTGTGAATGAGAGTTTGTTGCTGGACACCTTCTTTCTTTTATGTTTGCGTTGGAGACCATAAACAGATGCTACCATCCTATTGCAAGGTGGAAATCCTACCAAATGCTTTCTTTTTCCCTTTGTGAGCGTGCATACACGGGTGTTGATGTTTACATTTTATCAAGTTTGATTGTGTAGCATCTCATTTGTTTGCATAGCGTATCTTCGACAATTAGGAGGAAGAAGATCTAGTAGTTGCGCCATTGACACAAGGCCCTCGTGGGTTCTCCTCTTACTCCATTTCTCCCTTTAGGTATACCAATGTTATCACATATATAGTAATAGGGCTACCATATTCTATTTTTCAAATTTCAGTACACTTTTCAGCCAGTTCCCATACATATGAGATGCTGAGATGAGCATCTATGATGGATCATTGTTTGATCGATGGACTATAGTACTCTCCCTTGCCATGATTGAGTCTCAAGGCACTCAAATTTGAGGACTGATGTAGTCATTTAGCCATTTGCAGAGCAGTTGGTAGTGCCCAGAGTTGTATCAGTGTTCTCTCATTGGACAAATGTTGGTTCAGATGGATTATTTGCATGTTTATGACTCGGCTTATATTATCTTGTGTTATAGTTATTATTGCTCTTATACTCATTCTTCTGACATGCATTAGCATCTAGTGTCATGATTTGGCGGTCATATAAATATGTGGACTTGGATGTATTGATATTATGTGTGTATGTCCTTACTCAGACCTGGAAGTTCTTGATCCATACTCATTGGTTTTACCCTCCTTAGGGAGAATAGAGGTAGTCATCCCCACCATACTTTGGCTTGCTAGTTTTGGTTTCATTATTCACTGTCTCCACCCATCCATGGAGGACCGTTCCCCACTAGAGCCTCTTTATTGGACAAGCTTCCCCGTTTATTTGTGTCTCGGCTCTGAGTTGCCTAGGTTGTGTTGGCTAAACCTGAAACAAGTAGCGCTGCCATCAATACAATGTATTTGGAAAAGAAATGAATATCTTATGAAAAAATCCCATTCATGAAAAGTAGTGTTTTTAAACATACATGAATGCAAGGCAAGCCTAATGAAATTGGCTTTAAAGTATAATGAATTGAATATCTTAAAACATTCATGAAAAGTAGTATTTTTAAACATACATGAATGCATGAAGCCTAAAATAATAAAAAACCGTGTAATAAATGCATGGACCAAGGCTATGGAAAATCAAAGGCCCAAAAAAACAATGGTTCCTAAAGTTATATCTAAGGATTGCTGGCCCCACTTGTATTGATTTGGATTGTGAGCATTTGTCAAGGTGAATAAGCACCTCTGAACGTAACTTATCCATTTGTGAGACACCGCCATTCCCTGTGTTGTTGCCTGTTCGGCATATGCTAGAGTGAGTATCCCCTTTCCATATCCAAAGTGTCACAGTGTTGAGTTGGTAGTCACCCTTTGGCCTAGCCTTTTGAACTTTAGCCTTCACCCTTCACTAGCAAATTGATTACAGCTATCAAGTGAGTATGGTCTAAGTTATAATTAATAAATGAAACCCTATATATTTGGTTGATAGACCGCCAATGAAGTGATTGCTACTTGTTATAATTGCTACTTGAATGATTTGTAGAGCATGTTTTAGCCATTGAACACTTGCAGCAGATGGATGTTAGCCTAGGTTATATTATTGATTATGTGGTCATTTACAGATTATTATTTTGTCTATCTGGGTATATTGGATATTATAGATGATCATGCAAAGACATATAGGGTGTATGAGTATGCACGACTCCCTGAGTCCAATGAGACAACTTGCTTTCAGTTCCGGGCAGTTGCAGGGATGATTTGGCTCAGTGTACCATTCTAGTGCAGTTTTGCCATGTTGGATGGCATGTCTGAGCAGAGAGATGCTTTGTTTGGATCTCCTAGGGCACTGTATGAGGAGGGGGTGGTCCAGCCATTTGTTTTTACCATATTACCCCCCTCCCAGAGAGTCGGGTGGGCTCAATTAGATAACGCAGGCACCCTAGGAGGCAGTTTTGGGAATATCACGTTTCCCAAGACAGAATTAAAATAATTAAAATGGCTACTGAAAAAATCGATTTGGGCTACTGAGGCAAGGAAATGGCATGGGATGAGTTTTGATGATGAGAGTGATGTCTTCCACTCCTTCTCCAGTAGTTTCAGCACTTGAATGGACCCACATCCATCTTTCCGGCATGATTTATTATTTTCTGGAGCTTTTGGAGGCTCACGATTTCCTCAGAAAAAGGCACTATTTTGGCATTTAAAAAATTATATTATTTTATTGTGCCATGGGGACACACTAAGAGAGTTAGTTAACACTCCCTGGACCCACCAAGAGCTTTATTTATTTTTTATTGAGTGGGATCCCCTGTCCTAGGGTGATTTGGTCCATTTTTATATTATATTATTGTATTGATCCATGTACTCTATGTTGAGCTCATCTCAACCGTTGATTAGAACATTTTAATCTTTTAATCTTAGTCACCCATTGGAAAAGTGGTTATGATTTTGGTTCTCTCATTCCTATTTAAAGGAGAGCTTCTCATTTGTAAAGGATCTTTGGCTCTTGGATCTGGATAATAGAAAAACTATTCTTGTGAAAAATTTTGAATCTCCTTTGCATCTGATGTTCTTAGATAGTGATTAGAAAATCTATTGCTTCCTAGCATTTGGGTATTTGTTGTGAGATTTATATTTTGTGGAGAAAATTGTCTTGTCTACAGGAGGGCGACTTCAGCATGGGCATTTTTGCAGGGGCTCCTCAACTCACTTGGATTGGATTCACTTGTATCAAGGGGTTTTCATTAGCATCATTGTGATCTATGATTTCATCTTGTTATTTTTCTGTAGCATTTGATCTTCTTTATTGACGCATCAAATCTGATATGGTTGACGTTTGTTGTGCAGGAGAGAGGGAGCATTGGCTTCCTTGGGCAAATCATTTTACATAGAAGCTTCCTTAAATCTTCTCAAATTAATCAGGACAACATGGATCATCATCATCAAGGCATCTACAAGGTTTTCCAGGTAAGATCTACAGGTTGGTGCTTCTTTTCTAGATCGCAATCCATTGGCATCTTCATTTTCATGTTAAAACCCTAAATATTAAAAAATAAAAAATATTATGGATCAAATCGCTTGATCTCGGGGCAAACCATTTCTGGGTTTTGTAGATCGGGTCAAACCCTAAGTGGGTCTTCAAAAACGTTTTGCAAAAGTGACTCCATTTGGCCCAAATCCCAATGCACTGTTATCTAAGCCCTAATGCTACCCCTCATGTTGCCTCCTCCTCTCGCAATTTGATCTTTTCCTTGTGGCTCAAGTGCTTTGACATTGCCATACCTTCTTTCGAGTTCACCCCGTGGTACTAGATAGCCCCAATCCTGTTCTTCCCCTCCCTGCAATGGTCACGTTTCCCAAGGCAAAGGATATCTTCATCTTTTGCTAGTACCTGGATCTCGGATCTAGTAATAGGCTTATAAGTCACTTGTGTTTCAAACTTGGATCAAATTTCACATCTTATAAACCCTTGATCCAAGCCCTAGTTCACCTTGTGATGTCATCCATAGATCTAGGGTTTACTCCACCTTACACCTTACGTACTTCAACTCCCTTTGATTTGATCTGGTGTTTAGGTCTGATCGCTCCTGTCGAGAGTAGATCTGGGTCTCCCCCATTGTTGTCCTGGGCTAAGATAACATCAAGTGAAGATTGCCTCGATTGGCGTGACAGACATCCATTTGGGAGTCGAGGCTAACTTGGTTCCACCTCTTTAGATGCCCATCCCTCTACCATCCATCCTGGATTCACCTCATAGAGGCAACTACAAGTTTGGTGATAACAACCGGCACTGGTCCATTAGTGAAGTTTGATCTCTCCCTCCTTCCATCAACCATTCAAATACTCTTATGCTACAACCATTTCTCTAAAGCAGCCTCTTCTACTCACCTTCTCCGCCATTGTTTCCTCCCTTCGTGATCTTAACCTTAGGGACGCCCCCCTTGAGTTGGAGAAGGGCCAACCTGAAGCGAGGAAGAGAGGAGTGTGGTGACAGTGGTTGCTCTTTTCGCAGTTGCCATTCGGCTGGTGTGCCTACTTTTGGGCTTTGACACACGCACGCCAATCAGGAGTGGCAACAGACCCTCTCCCCTAGCGAGGCCCAATCTCCTCATGCTAGGTGCCAGATGCATGCAGGTGTGGGAAAAGGCGCATGGCGATGGGACAACACTTGGACAAGCAGATGGTGTGGTTTAAAGGTCGCGCATGTGAGCACTCACCACCTGGTTGCAAACCATATTCAAAAGAGGGATAGGTGTCAAATCCTCGGTACTTTTCTCACCATGCTCAGCGACAGCAGAGACTGGAGTCATGGCTCCGGCGATCTCGCAAATTGGCCACACGAGCCCAGCCCCTGGCCTCGCTTTGATAGGGAGAGAACGTCTGGTTATTCTAGTATTCTCCTGTATGTTAAATTTCCTCTCTCGGCTCGTGAAGGCGAACAGTTTGAAGAAGCTCGGCCTGTTCTCAGAAAAACTCATTCTTTCCACAGGATTATGGACTCTAGCGAGGAAAGCCAAGGCTGCTGCCCGGAGCATGCGAGGGCTACCATGGGAAGAAATCTGCGACAGATTAAGGAGGATTTGAAGGCTCAAAAACGGAAATTGAGACACCACCAAGAGGAAACCAATGATAAGTTGGAGCAGCTTGAGAAATTTGTCCACAAAACTAGAGTTGTCCAAAAAGAACATGAGGAATCTACTGCAACCCAGCAGAAGGAGCAATCTCTGACTTCTCAAGATCTTGTGAATCGGCTTCTGCAAGTTGAAATTCAAATGGATGCTATGGCGTTTGAACATCGTGTTTTTCATGAAGTGGAGGAGAAGCAAAAGATAGCGAAAGGGAAAGGAACCGGGCCCTCCCGCAGCAATTATTCAGGTCACTAATTCATGTATTTTCATTTTCTATTGGGTCAGTTTGTCTGTCTTTTCCAGTTTTATGCTAGTTGGACTATATTTAGAATTACCATTTACAAGTTTTCGGCTTATGCTCTATGCTCCATTTTGTCTATAAGACCTCTATTGTCTCTTCGATTCGGATGTTTTGTCGGCCTTGTTGTACTTAGCCAAATGCTTTCATTTGGCCTTTTTTTTATAATATAAAACTTCTACCCATTTCTATAAAAAAAACATTTACATTCATAACTTAGCTTAAAAGCCTTAGTTATTTTCTTAGGGACCACCCGCCTTGGCTTCGCTAGGAGTTGGCCTAGACGAAGGAGTCAAGAATCAAGTGACAACTCTTGACTCAAGACTTGCCCCCAAGGTTGCACCTAGTGGCTTGAAGAGTGTGTTCACTTGGGTCTCATTTGCCTTTGCTTTGGTACCTAACTGTTTCATTATGGAGGTGACCTACATTGCCACCCTTTGAAGTTTCCTTGAGGTGCCCNAGGGTGTTCACTTGGGTCTCATTTGCCTTTGCTTTGGTACCTAACTGTTTCATTATGGAGGTGACCTACATTGCCACCCTTTGAAGTTTCCTTGAGGTGCCCACTTGGAGGAGGTTTTGCTTGCATATTTGGTGGAACAACCACTTGTTTGGAGGGTTTTCTTGCCTCATTTGGAGGGGCTGAGAATAGGAGCATCTATTCTCTTGTTTTATGTAGGTTGTTCTACTTGTAGGGTGTTAATCACATGATTTGAGGGAGCTCGTCCTCTATTGGAGTTGCCTTGCCTTGGTTATATTGCAACTTTTGGAGATCATTTGGTATGAGGGAAGTCTAGGGGGGTCAAACCCTAGATCTAAGGTGGTTGTTCATGGATTATTTACTTTTTCTTTGGAGCATTCCACCTTGCATGGTGAGTCTTTGATGGATACATGTACATGTGGCATTGACCACTCTTTTTGTATGTATTTTGACTTTAGTTAGTTGTAGTGGGTATTTTCCTAAGGCCTCATTCCTGAAGTTTCATTTTAAAATGTTTTATGAGAAATTTTGCATATTTGTGTATTAATAGTTTGGATTCATATGTATGCACATGAATATATTTTTTTTACAAAATATGAATATTTTATGTATTTTTTGGTTGATTGGTTTTTTTTCCAATTTTATTTTCAATCCAATTTCCAGTCCGGTTCACATTTTGGGCTCTGCCAGTTCGATCACCAGTCTGATTCTGATAACATTGGTAGGGGAGAGAAAAGCTACAGTAGTATAGCCTGTCTGAATTCTACTTTTTTGGAACAACAAATCACTCTTCCTCTCCTCTCAACACTAAATCACACAAAGCAACCATAGAAGACTATGTACAGCCTACTCTTGAAAGTTGTACGACCTATGTATATAGAAAACAAAGCTACAACAATGGTATCATTTGTACGGCCTATTGGTATCTCTATCACACTTCCTTCTCTCATGCTCTCCTGCTCTCTTCAACAATGAGATCAACTTCTCATGTCCTTTTTATGCTTTGAGAAAACCCTAGCTGCCACCTATCTCAACCTTGAGAAGTAGAGCTAAGATTAAATGTTAGTCTAAGTCACTAATGTTTTAGAACATTTCATTTAGACCCCTCAAACAAAACATTAGTCTTTCACTTTTCTAAGTGAAATTACAAATAAATATTTCCCACTTTTCCCTAGTGGTCACTCTACAAATAATGAGGAAAAGAAATAATAGGAAATCTAGACCTAAGACAATTTGACTTTGTCCACGATGTCCTTCTTCTGAAATGGTCCTCCAAGTGCCATGTAGATTCTTTCACTCTCTGTTGTGGGTCCCATTATGCCATCTCATCCTCCACATCATCCTTGAAAAATCTCAAACCACTCCCTGTACATTCATATCGAAGTTTGTGCAACAAGTTCCTATTCGAGATACATTTCTCAACACATTAGAGGCAGTGATTGTTTATCACTAGTACAGGCACAAGATGTGTACGCTAGCTACATATACATACATTGCACATGTACACTAAGGAAAAATTATTTGATTGATGATCAAAAAGGGTCGCCTCCACCAACAATTGCATCAACCAAAACAATAAGTAATTAAAAAAAAAATGTGTTCTTCTCAAACAGCCTAGAACAATCCAAACATTTAACAATCCTCTCAATACCCTTCTAGAAATTTGACCAAGTGAGCCAAAGTTACAAGGAAACATTTTTTCTAACTACATTGAGGTCATAAAGACCAAGCCACAATCCAAGAGAATGAAATCAAATATGATCTTTTGTCCCTCATAAAATGAATAATGATCTCACAACCGCTTCCCACTTTTAATTTGATGAAGTTCAAATTGTATTTCGATTTTCAATCCATCATTTTTCACCTCAACCATGTGTTCTATTACCGCTCAAACTAGCAGTCCTTTCAAAGCATACTAAGTATGCCCTGTGCTAGTGATGTAAGCATTTGAGAGGGCTAGACCCAATGTCACCACAACCTAACTCTTCAACTTCTTTGGGTAACTCCTAAACCCAGCAGAGAGTCCCTAATTGAGGAAGAACACCAACACACCTGCAAATATCCTTCTACAAGCCTTATGGCTGAGATTAGTGCCTTGTACGGAGTCAACAATTAATAATAAAGACACATAGATTATATAAAAGGAGTTAATTCAATCTACCAATCAATATAAATAAATATCGCCACTTCAATACACTTCACAAATCCCACGGCAGTGTTTCACACTTCCCAAGGCACCTCCTCAAAAAAGTGTGCTCTAAAGCGGAGATGATCAAGTGGCCTAGGGTGCACTTGATGGTCCAATTAAACCTCCAAAAACCCTGCAGAAACCTTAATCTAAGCAATTTCACGTTTCCCAATGCATTAGGTCAAAGTGGGATGCGCTCAAAAATCTATGATTAAATCCACAAGGGCGAATTTGATGGGTGGACAAAAATTATCAAATTTCAAGTATTTTTGGTTTTTTAATTATTTAAATATTTAGGGTTTTTCCAACAATATTTAGATTTCTAGGGTTTTTTCAATATATAAAGATGCATGTGAAATAAAAGGTACATGAATTGATAAAAGAGAGATAAATTTGTTGAAAAGATAGGGCATATGATTCTTGTCTCAATCCCTAGGGCATTGACGAATCAATACCAACGTCCCTCTCTTAAGATGGCTTTCAAATCTTGAAACTAGGGCATCAACTAGCAACTTCAAGAGTTAGGTAGAAGAGCCTAATTAGGGAAAGAGAAGAAGTCCAAGGCCCAGTAACAATGGAGAGCTCCTTTTATAGGAAGGTCTCCTCATAGAAAGTTGACAAAATGATAGCAAGAAACCCTAACGTAGCCCAAAGCACTTCAAGAATGACATTAAACAAGGGTTAGGAGATAAACTTACACACATTAATCAAGGAATGATTAAGGAGATGCACCTGAGGTCACCCTTGAGCACAAGTTATCACAACTATTCTTAGCATCAACCAATAGCATGTGTAAAAGAAACCCTAGAACTTCATCACATCAACTTTCAAGAAAAAAAGATCATCCAAAGAGAGGTGCACATAGCATCAAGAGCTCCAATAAACCAAGAGAAATAAAAAAGATCTCATAATGAACCCATATCTTGTTGTGTTTTTACAATGAGAGGGAGGCGCCTCTCCTAATTTTAAGTTATGACCCTATAAGATAATGTGGAAATATAACATTTTGGCTTGCTCACCCACAATTTGGGGGCTAAAGTTTAAACCACTCATAACAACAACAAAATATCTCTAAATGACATAAAAGCAGTAAATAAAGTGCAATTAGGTTATATCAAGTGTTGGGTGTGCCAAAAGGAGGACGTTATGCCCCAACTAACCCCAACAAATGTGTGCCCTCAACGTCCTCCTTCATTATCCTTGTAGGCTTCCTCAACAAGGAAGTACAATTTGCAGGTAACACAACCCAAAGGAGGGGTAAAACAAGTCCAAGTGAGAAAATAAGTTGTGCTAGATAGGGTGCAGAGCCCTTTACAAAGTGCTATTTCCTTTTACATGGCAAATAAATGAGTGTGGTCTTTCATCCAAGTGATCAGCTCCCCAAGGGTACCAACCCCTACAAGGCGAGCACCTCCTCGAGGTGGAAATCAAGCAGACCATCCGTGACATGGGCAAGGCTATTTAGCCCCAAATCAACACTCTACACTTCAACTTGGCCTTTACATCAAAATTTTTAACCCCTCACTCTGGCAGACCTGACTAGGAACACTACAGATACTCTAAGGCGTAACATGTTCCATTTGACTCTTGCAAGAATAAACCATAATAAGGTTCATTAAACACTGCTTAAAATTCTTTGTTGGGTTGTGGTTTAGTGGCAAGTTGCAGCGCTTACCATGATGATGACCCAAGTTCAAAACTAGACAAGTGTGCTCCTTGTGTTAAGGTAGTTAACGAAATCTTTCCAAGGTGTGAATCATGTTGAAGCCATAACACTAGCTCTATGCTAATGGAAGGAAGCTATTAATGGTGGTCCACCACGTTAATGTGGTCTTTGCAGATGAAGTGAAGTGCAAGTCTTGAGTGAGCTTGACAGAATAAATAACCTGAGTCATATCTTTGTAGTCAGACGTCTTCTAGTTGTAAAGTTGACACTATAGGAAATTTTGCACCCCCTCTAGTTACAAGGGGTTTACCCAACCAAGAGAGAAAAAAAGGGGGCCTGCTTCAAATTTCCTGTTACTGATTAATTATAGTATAGCATCTTTAGCAGAATAAAGGCAATTTCATCTGAATAGGTTAATAAGTGGCTTCTCACAACATGTTCTTATCAGTTTTGTTAAATTCGGCAGGATGTGGTTTTAAAGTACATCCTGAAGTGGCTTCTCACAACATGTTCTTATCAGTTTTGTTAAATTCGGCAGGATGTGGTTTTAAAGTACATCCTGAGCTACTTTAAGGGCTATTTGTCATAGCCACTTAAGCTTAGTTTAGAGTTGGACTAGATTGGTTAAACTTTCCTAGTCAGACAAAAGCTTTTTTGAAAATGCTTCTTTCAAATGCCAAAAGCATTACAATTGAATTAAATACAATGAGCATTACCAACAGCCTGTTATCACAAGCAAGACAGCTCTCCAGAGGCAAACCATCAAATCACTTTCGTTCAAGCTAAGCTGCCACAACAGGGGGTACTCTTCCATCAAAGTCACTCAGGACTTGCTCTTGGCCCTAACTGCTTATTCATGACTCCAAGGAATTGAACCTTGGTGGGTGGGCTGACATGCCGCTCTCTTCACCATTGAACCACAGCCCCATTCACTAATCAGGTATTATTCATTTCTCAAAGCACACTGTTAATATTTTCTGTTGATGTTAAAGTTGAAGTAGAGCCATTTGTAGTTTTGTACTGCTTGTTAATTTAAAAAAACCTTTGATTTAAGAGATCCGGACATTTCGCCAAGGATTTTATAAAGCAATTCTGTTTGAGAAATCCAGCTGAGTCTTTTGCTTCATCGTTTTTTTTTAACTAAATCAACTCTAAGGATTTTAGAGGACAGGTTATTTTATTTCAATTGGTTTTTAATTAATGATGTATATGAAACCTGACAAACTCGTCCAACTTATAATCCAGGGCACTAGGCCCACAGGGGTTTGAACCTGGATCTTTAACAGGCTGACACGCCATCTTGACTCTCAACCACTACACTGCAACCCAATAGACAATTTTATTATAATTCATTGGGTTGACAGGCAAATTCAAATAAAATAATCCATGATTTAATTTGAATTTGGTAACTTTGACTGTAGAAGCTTCGTCCTTCAAAGGAGTTCTGTACCCTCTCCAGTCACAAAGGAGTTTAACAAACCAAACCAAAAAAGTATTCATTTCTCAAAGAACTCTATTGTTAAGGGTGGCGAGGTTATTTTATTTTAATTCGATGGTACTAGCAGTCAAATTTAGATAAAATAATCCAAACTTTAACTTAAATTTCTTAAGAATTAAAAGTCGGTCCTTCAAAAATAATGTCAGGCCTTTATCGGCCTTTATCTTAATTTTTCTTTAAGAGAACACTTCTCACTAATAAGTCCAAACATAATGAACCAACCCTAAGTCCTCCTGAGTTTAGTGTTCTCTTGGAAGATCTGTTCCTACTTGCATTTCTGTTTATATCTATCTTTTAATCGGACCTCTTAAAATCAATCTTCGTCAAAATTTAATCAACATTTTGATTAAAAAAAATCAGGTTTTTTAAATTTTGTTTCAACGATTGAAAAGCTCAACTACGATATTTTATCTAACTTATTTTGCTTAAATTTCCAATAAATGTCGTATCAGCTGTGAAATTTAATCTAGCTTATGTTGCTTAAGTTTCGAAGAAATCAGTTATGAAATTGAATCTAACTTATTTTGCTTAAATAATTTTGTTATGTTGCATAGTTCGAACAATTTTTTACGGGCATTTTACTTCATTGAATTCATTTGCTCGAATCTAACTTATTTTGCTTAAATAATTTTGTTATGTTGCATAGTTCGAACAATTTTTTACTGGCATTTTACTTCATTGAATTCATTTTTAAGAGCATGGTTGGAAAAAAATTGAATAGAGACCGTACCTTTTGAGATTGGCCGGATCCTGAATGTAGGAACTTAAGCCAGCCAAAAACTTGTTGACTAAGGCTGGTTCCGACTGAAAACAGAGCTCTAATCGGCGTTGAAGATTGTGGACTTCAACCGGTGTGAGGACCGGGCTTTCTCGGCCGGAGAGAATGCATCCTGCTTCCGCCATTACAGCCAGCATGACATCCGTATCGCTTTGCTCGACATGGCGTTTCTTCTTCGATGGAGAAGGGTTAACACTGCCACTGTCATTGCTGAGGCGCTTCTTGGCAGAGCTTCGCTGCAATGGAGCCATCGTTCCAGAGCACACCCACACAACCGAGTGAGTACGTGGCACATTGAATATACGCTTTAGCTTTAAAGATGGGCGGGAACACCATGACCCTATTGCTTCCCGCTGTTTACATAATTGAACATTATATGCTAAGAGGGTGGGGAAGGGGAAACAAAGACAAGAAGGATAAACACCCTCTCGCATAGAGATTGTTGCGGGTGTCTATGAAGTTTGTTACGAGTTATTGGTATAATCTAGCTTATGTATTATTGGATATAGTACCTCTATTAGTGAAAGCAAATAGAAAAGATTCAAAAATATATGATCACAAACAAGTTCAAAATTAAGAGTTCAGTGCCATACGAAATCATGCTAAGTGAAATGGGGGTGGCTTCTATTGAAGCAATTGCTATGGTGAGACTCATAAGATATCTAAAAAGAGTTGAGCAAATAGAAGAAGGTAGTTGGATATAGTACCTCTATTAGTGAAAGCAATTAGAAAAGATTCAAAAACACATGATCACAAGCAAGTTCAAAATTAAGAGTTTAGTGCCATACGAAATCATGCTAAGTGAAATGGGGGTGGCTTCTATTGAAGCAATTGCTATGGTGAGACTCATAAGATATCTAAAAAGAGTTGAGCAAATAGAAGAAGGTAGATGGCTTAAGGTTGTCTTCAATGACATATTGTGCAAAAGAAAGAAGATTTGGATGCGACAAAATATTAAATGGCTTAGCAAGTGGGATATGTGCTTGAGCACGTGTCCTACGAATAGTAAAGAAATAAAAGCTTTTGTTATCAATAAGTTCCACAAGCAAACTTGGGATAAAGAGCTAGGGAGAAAGAGAAAGTATTATATTGAAGAGTTTAACCCTACCTGCAATCAGCATCAAAAGGCATACATAGGGGCCAATATACCTTGGAAAGCCAAAATTCCCATTGCTCAATTAAGAACTAATTCCCATCAACTTCGTTGTGAGACCGGGCGCTGGAAAAGGCCAAAAGAAGCTTGGGCAGAAAGAGTGTGTATTTTTTGCACCGCTGGTAAGGTGGAGACAGAAAAACACTTCATTTTAGAGTGTGAAGCCTTTAAGGACAATAGGGATAGGTACGCAAATGTCTTGGCGGATAAATCTTGGGATGATATATTTAATGAGGGGACTGTGAAGAAATTGGGGGCGCTCATCATCAAGTTGAATAGACAAAGGATTGAATTGTAGAAAACAACATGCGAGTTGGTCTATCCCATAGGCTATTTCTTAGCCTCACGGACGTTAAAAATATTTCCTTTCTTCTTTCCTATTATTATTATAATGATAACTAGTTGAATTTGAAATAAGACTTGGCTCAATGTATTTTAGTGGATTACCAATTCCCAAGGTTTTAAAAAAAATCAGTCGATGCTTATGTTGGTTATAAGACAACCATATTTTAGGCCTCTACGGGATCCACTAGCTTTCGAATGGGCACTCGCAAGGCTCACTCTTATATTCGAGTGATAAAGTGCCTATGTTGCTAATGGTGAATGAATCGATGGACCCATGGCTCTACTAGTGAGTCTACCTTGAGTGTTCCTTAAGTGTTTGGTAGCAAGTTGTAAATTGGTTGCACCATTGTTTTGAGGCGAATTAGGACAACCACATCAAAAGTTGTGAAGAATTTGTTTTCAACATATATAGTGTACACTATATAATATATTCTCATTAAATTACTTGCTTATTTCAAAAAATGAATTTAAGCATTGCTCCCAAAGGATAAAAACAAATTGAGACTTAAATTTCTTAAGCATTGCTCCTAAAGGATACAAACAAATTGAGACTTAAATTTCTTAGTGTTTCAAATTTTGAGGTTAAGATACATTTTCAAAGCATTTATTTTGGTTTATTTTATCACTGTATTGTTTTCTATTATTGTTGTTTTTTAATTATCATGGTTCGTATTTTTTTGTCATATTCTTTATTTTAGCTTATTATTGTCACATTATGTTACATATTGAAAATGCATGTTGCTTCTTTTGGTTCAATGAATAAAAATATACAAGAAAATATGAATAATACGAAGTTAAGTTTAGTCGAGTGGCTAGCTCAGCTGGTTGTTAACAATGTTGTTAAACATTTGTTTAGTTTTGTGCCATTAGGTGCTCATTTAAATCCCCTGGGTGAGGCATACTAGTCTTTGCTGACATGTTTACCACAATAATATCCATGAATGTGGGGAAGCATCTATTCAATTTCCCAATAAGGTTTTCCTTGAACAAAAAAAATGAAGTTAAGATATCCAACTAAAAGCTATTCAACGTCAACATGTTTATAAATATTGTAGCTAAGAGAATACATAATGTGTATCCTCATGTGATCTAAAGTATGTATTGTATACATATTTAAGCATAGGCAGAGAGAGAACGAGAGAGAGTATGTCATCACTATTAAGCTATCATATGTGACAATTTGTGGAGTTGTTTATTTCTACTAGTGCACCTACATTGTTTTGCATTGTGTTTATGACATGGGTTAACATGTGAAGGAGCAACATTGGGACTATGTAACTAGAATATTAGTGTAATCGTGACACACGTTGGAAATATGGATTATAGTTTCCATTGATGTCAAAAGGAGTTCAGTGATGACAAAGGAATAACCAAGGACATGATGGTAAAGCGAACTCAGTATAAGTCAAAGGAAAGACAAAGGTATTGATGACATGGCATGAATAATGAAATGGCAGATATGATGACATGGAATAACATAATTGATGGAAAATTGGTAAGAGACATTTCCTATGATGACAAATCAGATGATGTGACATCATCCTGGAGAAATATGGCAATTGGTGAAAACCAGGAAATTGACTAAGTATGGATAAATAGTCAAAAATGGTCTAAGATGGTCTAAGAGAATGACTGCCCTAAATCATGGGTTAGAGTAATTTTTTGCATCACATAGGGGTCTTGTAGACTTATGTTTTCTCTACCTGACTATGTCTTCAGTTTGTCTTGGAAGTAGTTGAGGGAGAAGTTATGGACCTACCAAAATAGCGGTTTAGGTAGATTGGATCAGACTAAGAGATTTGTCTAAGTGTCATAACAAAAGGTTGGAAGACTATTTTCAAATGTCCTCCAAAAGATGTGTGTGTGTGTCAGTAAGATCTAAATATGACATGATCCTGGTCCTTGTTGAACTGGTTATCTAGCCATGAAGTTAGATTCTCATTTGGTTCTTACACGAGCAAAATATCAATCTTCCAAAACAAGAGAAAAATGTTAGTTTGCATGTTGAGATTAAAATTGGCTAAGTGTTCAAACAAAGAAATAGTGAATGTAGACAAGTTCCACAAAGAATCATAGATCTAACGGTCAGAAACCATTCTGAAATAGATCAATGGTCAAAATGAAGATCCGCAAAAAAATAAGGCCAAGAAGAGATTCGCAAGTAAGTGGACAAGAGAAAAGTTCCACAAAGGATCTAGATCGGACGGCTGAGGAGCGTTCCGAAATAGGTCGACAGTCGCAGGAGAGTTCCGCAACAGAAGGAATGCGAAAGAAGAGATCTGCAATCGATCATCAGATCGAGGATCAGAAGCGCAGCCATAGGAAATCGACGGTTCGGAGGATTTGTGAAAAGTTGTGGGAGTGAAAGTGCGGGTGCGGAAAGCAAAAAGTTGAGTTTTCGACTTCCACATTACGGAAAGACAACGATGGAAGGACTGGTGCGGAAACGAAAAGGTGGAAAGATAGAAGCTCGAAAAACTGGAAACATTGTTTTTCGACTTTCACAATCCAGAGGCGGGAAGGCCAGTCCGAAAAGCAAAAAGGCGGAAAGCAAAAAGACGAAATCTTGGAAACGTTGAGTTTCTGATTTTCGCAGTGCAAAAAAGACGTTGCAGGAAGGCCGGTGTGGAAGCGAAAAAATGGAAGTACAAAAGTTCAGGTTTTGGAAAGGCTGGGTTTTTCGATTTCCGCAATCCGCATGTGGAACGATTGGTGTGGAATGGCCAGTGCAGAAAGTTGAACTGCAGAACGATAAAACTGCGGAAACCTGGTGACTATGGAAGGAAGCTTGCGGAAACAAGAAAATGTGAAATCCAGGTTGTTGAAAAAGGTTCTGAGAACATTTTAAAGTTGATTAAAAGGATTTCTTGATGAATTGTCCATCTGGTCATGACCTCATCTGGTGATTACACATAGTTAAGATTGGTTCCAAGCCTTGAAGATGATGCCCACAAGTATGAAGAGAATGTACGCCATTGTTGGATGAATATCAAATAGGTTTAGTTTTGAAAATAATTAAATGGTCATAAATAGAATTATGAAGGGCATGATTAACATAGTTACGATGGTTATGATTAACAAAAGGCACATAAACAAAGTTAGAGTATTGTAAGGGCGTGACTGTTTGAAAAGGTATGCTGATGTATTGATGTTTAAGAATAATATATAAACTGGAACTTGAAGAGGAAGTGGAGAGTCTTTGGGGTCTCTGTGGGTGAATAGTGAATATCTAAAGAAGAAGACCATAAGGCAGAGAATGCAAAGTGTATCTCTGCAATCCAGACCCTTATAGCAGCAAGACAGAAGACCAAGTGAAGAAAGCCAGAGACAAAGTTTGAAGAAGGTAAAGGAAGTTTAATAATATCAAATTAGGGTGGCGGGGTGGTGTTAGGGTAGGATACATGCCTACTAGGAGGTCTGAGTCTCCTTCCAATGGTAGCTGGAGAAGCAGGGTATTGGTGTATCATTGTCTGTAGGTGCAGGCAGAAACCACGGTGTGGGTGCATCCTTAAATAGTGGCTGAGAAACTTGGGGATTGGTGTCTCTAGCAAGTGGGTGCTTGCAAATAACTATTGTATATTGTAAAAACAAAGTTTTGCAGATAATAGAAACGTGGTTTACCTTATTGGGTTCCACGATAAAATCTATGTTCTATGTATCTAGTTGATTCAATGTTTTGATTAAAGTTTAAATAAGTGGTTTAAATGGTAAAAATTCAACAATACTGATTCACCCCCCCCCCACCCTAGTATTGTCCAGCTATCAACAATTGATGTCAGAGGAGGATCCTTCACTAACAGTTTAACCACTAGAAGGAAGATCCTATCAAAAACCACTATGGATCAAGAAGAAGAGATTTACACAGAAAATGGATCTCCAAAACTTGGAAAAGAAGAATACGTATTTTGGAGAACAAGAATGGAAAGTTATCTCAAGGCATTGGAACCTGGTGTATGGAATGCAGTGATTACTGATTACATCCCACCAAATAGAATAAGGACTCGAGCTCAAAAGAAAGCCAAGAAAATTAATGCAAATACAATAGAGGCCATATTAGATGGAATATCACAATCTATCAAAAGGAAGATTGGACCATGTGTCTCAGCCAAGGAACCCTGGGTCAAATTGGAAAATATTTATTCAAATGAAGAGATAACACAAACAAACCTTGCTATTTGCAAGTATCATAGTGAAGATATAACTGAAGATGAAGAAAATCTATTCATAGGGACAATAACTCAAACTTCAGAAGATAATTCATATGTGGAAAGAGAGGTGAACTTAGAAACTGAACTCATAAGTGCCTTTGAAGAATTGAGAAAAAGCAGGAGGGAGAACAAGTCTTTGAAATAAAATTTTCAAAGTATCAAGAAGAGCATAAGTCGAATGAAGAGGAATTCAAGACTCTTTGGGAAGAACTGTACATTGCAAGACAATAAATGATGGATAGCATGGAAGAGGTTGAGAACCTAAAAAAGGAAGTTGCTAACTTCAAGAAACAAATAAAGATGCTGGAAGACCACATGGAAGAGGCCGAGAAATTAAGACAAGAAGTTACTTTGCTTAGGAAGAAGCTTGATGAGGAAACTATTAAAACAAAGTTTGAGAATAGTTCAAAGATTTTAGATGACATATTGAGGAGCCATAAACCATCAACTGATAAAATTGGTTTAGGGTATGACAATGAAAGGAAATCAAAATGGTCTTCCTTCACTAACCGAGAAAGAGATAATAGAAGAGGTTGTGCTAATGTACTAAAGAGTCCAATTAAGGATAGTCAGAACTCTGCCCCCTCATCTCATTATAATGACAGAACTGGAATGATACTTAAAAGACCAAGGACAAGCAGGGTCCAACAAATATTTCTTGGTCGTTGTTATACATGTCATAATTTTGGACATATGGCTAGAGAATGTAAGCTAAGGAAGAATTCTTCAATAAAATTTGAAGAACAAAGGAAGGGTTGGAAGAGGATGGAAGCTGTGAAGCAGAAAAGTCAAAGATCCCTCAAAAGTAAAGGAAGTTTCTATGGATATTGTCATTACTATCATAAGTTTGGTCACGAGGTTCCTGACTGCAAAACCAAGGGAAAAGATCAAAGTTTAAGAAGGAAACAAGACACAAACACAGAAGATGATAAAGGTCAAGTAAGTAGGATACCTCATTGAAAAATATGGAGGTAAGAGACAGATTACGAGAACATTGAAGAAACACAAATTTCAAACATCAGTGAAGTCTCCAAATATGATGATGAGAATAACAGTGACATAGATAAAAATGAAATCCACTATAAGGAAAAGCAAGATGGAGATGTAAAAGAATACACCAATGAAGATGAGGATGAAGGTGATGAAGAAGGATGGAGTGATGATTGTGGGATCATTTTCTAAAGACCTGTCATGGTTTATAGAGAACAATGAAAATGAAATTCAAAGGGATCATATATTCAGGGGGAGTTAAAGTCAGGAAAATCCAATTGGTATCTAAATGTTGATGAGGTTCTGCAGGTAATGAAGATCTAAATGCATAGGCTTAAGGAATTTTGGTGAAGGCAAAGGCAGGTTAACTTACAGGCATAATAGAACATTGGATGGGTAGAGGCAGATAGATCTACGATCCTGAAGGATTCCGTTGCTTTAACATACGAGGAGAAAGAAATTTATCAGATCCACGAAATTACTTGGAGCGTACACATTTCAACGGTGCAGATCTAGGGAAGAATAGATCTATGACTGGAAATAATCCGCTAGGTGAACTAGCACATAGAAAGTTAGAATGGGGATTTGTGGAATTAGGTAGGGGCCACATATTCTAACGGTATAGATGAAAGCATGGTCTAGATCAACAGCTGTGAGCCATTTCACTAGGTGAAATAACACGGAGAAAGAAAATCCTGACGGCCGCAATATTTAATGAAATCCGCTCTATGATATTTGAGGTCGACCGTCGTTCTAGATCTAGATTTGAAGGTCCTTCAGTCATTTTGTTGCAGAACTAGAAAGTAAGTTAATTGCTGGAGATGGGAGAAAAATCCTTATGAAATGCAGTTCACCGAAGGTTTGAAGCCTGCTCATCGTTGAGCATTGCTTGTGGTACCATTGGTCGGGTGAGGTTAATTTAGCAATTCTACCAAATTTAGAACCAAACTAAATCTAGTGACAGTCCATCTAAAGATTGTTATCTCATACCAAGGATTATGTGAAGACTTATTGAGAAGAGCAAGTTACATAATATAGTTTAAAAAAAAATTAGAACAATGTGTGGAAGAAAATGATGAGTATAAACTCTGTCACAAAAATGTTGGCAAAGGAGAGGAAGTACAGTGACATGAAGAGTCTATGGATTTCATTCAAGAACCTGTTGCAAGAAATGAAATGTTAAGATTGGTTGGCGCCAAGTCTAGTTAATAAAGAGGAGATATGATGATAGGGGGAGTTGTAAGAAAGAAGAAAGACATGAAATCCTATATCAAAATAGGTACAACAATGGTATAGCAGGTTATCCTTTGTCATTATTGTCAAAGGGGGAGAAGGTTTAGGTGTTGCCATAAATGCCAAATGGGGAGATTGTTGGCAATATGGATTATAGTTGTCATTGATTCCAAAAGGAGTTGAGTGATGACAAAGGAATAACTAAGGACATGGTGGCAGAGTGAACTCAGTATAAGTCAAAAGAAAGACAAAGGTAGTGATGACATGACATGAATAATGAAATGGCATATATGATGACATAGGATAACATAATTGATGGAAACTTGGTAAGAGACATTGCCTATGATGACAAATTAGATGACGTGACATCATTCTGGAGAAATATGGCAATTGGTTAAAATCAGGAAATTGACCAGTATGGATAAATAGTCAAAATTGGTCTAAGAGGGTCTAAGAGAATGACCGCCCTAAATCATGGGTTAGAATAAATTCCTGCAACACATAGGGGTCTTGTAGACTTTTGTTTTCTCTACCTGGCCATGTATTCAGTTTGTCTTGGAAGTAGCTGAGGGAGAAGTTAAGGACCTACCAAAACAATGTTTTAGGCAGATTGGATTAGACAAAGAGATTTGTCTAAGTGTCATAACAGAAGGTTGGAAGACTATGTACAAATGTCCTCCAAAAGATGTGTGTGTGTCAGTAATATATAAAAATGACATGATCCTACTCCTTGTTGAACTGGCTATCTATCCATGAAGTTAGATTCTCATTTGGTTCTTACATGAGCAATAAATCAATCTGCCAAAACAAGAGAAAAATGTTAGTTTGCATGTTGATATTAAAATTGGCCAAGTGTTAAAACAAAGAAATAATAAATGTAGACGAGTTCTGCAAAGAATCATAGATTTGAAGGTCAAAAATCATTCTGAAATAGATCAACGATCAAAATGAAGATCCGCAAAAAATATAAGATCAAGAAGAAATTCGCAAGGAAAGTGGACAGGAGAAAAGTTCCGCAAAGGATCGAGATCGGACGGTTGAGGAGCGTTTCGAAATAGATTGACAGTCGTAGGAGAGTTCCTCAATAGAAGGAATGGGAAAGAAGAGATTCACAATCGATCAGAAGCACAGCTGTAGGAGTTCGACGAGTCGGAGGATCTGTGAAAGTTTTGGGAGCGAAAGTGCAGAACGAAAAAATTCAAAGTCGTGAAAAGTTGAGTTTTCGACTTTCGCATTCCGCATTACGAAAAGACAACGAAGGAAGGACTGGTGCGAAAATGAAAAGATGGAAAGATAAAAGCTCAAAAAACTAGAAAGATTGTTTTCCGAATTCTGCAATCCGTAGGTGGAAAGGCCAGTCCGGAAAGCGGAAATGTGGAAAGAAAAGAGGCAAAATCTTGGAAAAGTTGAGTTTCTAATTTTCGCCTTCCGCAGTGTGGAAAAGACGTTGCAGGAAGGACGAAACGAAAGCAAAAAAAGCAGATGTACAAAAGTTTAGATTTTGGAAAGGTTGGGTTTTTCGATTTCAGCAATCCGCATGCGAAACGATTGGTGCAGAAATGCTAGTGCGAAAGTTGAATCGCAGAACGATAAAACTGCGGAAACCTGGCGACTGCGGAAGGAAGCTTGAGGAAACAAGAAAATCCTGAAATCTAGGTTGCGGAAGAAGGTTCTGAGAACATTTTAAAGCTGATTAAGAGGATTTCTTGATGAATTGTCCATCTGGTCATGACCTCATCTAGTGTTTACACGTAATTAAGATTTCCTACAAGCCTTGAAGATGATGCCCGCAAGTATGAAGAGAATGTACGCCATTGTTGGATGAATATCAGATATGTTTAATTTTGAAAAGAATTAATTGTTCATAAACATAATTATGAAGGGCATGGAACATAGTTATGGCGGTTGTGACTAACAAAAGTCACATAAACAGAGTTAGAGCATCATAAGGACGTGACTGTTTGAAAAGGTATGTTGTTGTATTGATGTTTAAGAAGAATCTATAAACCGAATCTTGAAGAGGAAGTGGAGAGTCTCAGGTGTCTCTGTGGGTGAATAATGAATATCTAATGAAGAAGACTAGAAGGCAGAAAATGCAAAGTATATCTTTGAAATCCAGACCCTTGTAGCAGCAAGACAGAAGACCAAGTGAAGAAAGCCAGAGACAGAGTTTGAAGAAGGTCTAGGAATTTTAACAATATCAAATTAGGGTGGAAGGGTGGTGCTAGGGCGGGCTACATGCCTGCTAGGAGGTATGAGCCTCCTTCTAGTAGTGGTTGGTGAATCAGGGTATTGGTGTATCCTTTTCTATAGGTGCAGGCATAAACTAGTGTGTGGGTGCATCCTTGAGTAGTGGCTGAGAAACTTGGGGATTGGTGTCTCCAACAAGTGGGTGCTTGCAAATAACTATTGTATATTGTAAAAACAAAGTTTTGTAGATAATAGAAACGTGTTGGTGGTTTACCTTATTAGGGTTCCATGATAAAATTTGTGTTCTGTGTATCTTGTTGATTCAATGTTTTGATTAAAGTTTAAATAAGTGGATTAAATGGTAAAAAATCAACAATACCGATTCACCCCCCCCCTCTTAGTATTGGCCAACTACCAACAACGCAATGTCAATTTGTAATTTGTCACTCTAATCTATATTGAAGTTGACTATTGCAATGTGAATCTCATATTAATGATTGTGTTATTTTGCACCTCTAACACAACAATCCAAACTTGCATTCCCATTTTTGAAGAATACTTGGGTGAGCTTCACATTAGCATGAATCCTATAGTTACAGATTTAGTTGATGTTTTAACTCCTTTTGGGATCAAAAGAGTTATTGGTCCCCAACAATGATCCAAGCAATTATAGAAACTTCAATTCAATCTTTTTATGTTATACCGTTTACCTTTTTTTCCTCGGGGAAATAAATTGTAATTTCATTCATAAAGAAAGAAAAGTACATATTGCATATGCTTTGCACATTTCACAATTATCCTCTAGAGCAATCTTACATTTGAAATCTCAAAATAAGCAGGGTTGTAAGCCTTGTATGTGTCCCATATACAAGTACAAAATACCATCATGGAATATTCAAAATAACTACCCTACACATTTTAGAAATTTGCATATTTTTAAAAATTTATTCGACAACCCATTAAAAATAAACATAAAAATATGTCAAGAGTCCTGCATTATCTATTACAATAAGAATACTAAGATATATAAATACCCGACAAGTGGAGAAAGATAAGAACAAATTGATCGCACCAAAGAGGGATGAAGTTGTTTAGAGGTTTGGCCCGTTTTTTATTCTATAAAATACCAAACACCTAAGTCTAGTTGAAGGCCTTCTTTCGAGAGAGAGACTACTTCCCCATTGCATTTTCTATACACATTAGTAAATGAAATTGAATAAAAATGGAATTGAAAATTCGAATTTATTCATATATGGGACTCAGCATAAGGTTTTCCATATTACACACTCCCTTCATCCAATTGATCACCACCTTATAATCACTAGATACATGAAGCTTATTTGACCATTTTTTGCATAAATAAAAAACAATAGTTTTAAAGCAAGTAATTCAACATAATTGTAGTGTTTTTTACTAATTTATCTATGAAGTTTGATACTGGGAGCTTGTTTTATGCTATCAAAAATGGACATTCTTTGGGTTGTACATTGAAATGGAGGAATGAACATATCCTCAAATATGCATGGATTGTGAGCTAGCTAGACTCCTTGAGCAATAATCGTGAGTAGGGCCTTGGAGCTTTTCAACTCAAAATTAGACCACCAAATTTAGACAAGCAACAATTGTCTCTCGGGATCCATCTTTAATCACTGTCAACAATTCCGATTTCTTACAAACCTAACAATTGTAAGCACAAAAGATGAGCAAGCGGCTTGTAGTTTCTTTCTTTTCTTTCCATAATGGACCCTTGTTTGTTTCGCCTTTGTAGAAATTCCCATGTGAGATATTTGTTCCTAATAACTAGCCACACAAAAATTCTTGATTTTAGAGGACTTCTAATTTTTTAAAGTGGCTCCACCAACATTGCGCTTCCTCTTCCCTTTCATTCTCACATAATGCTTTGTATCCTACCCTACTTATATAGATTTGTAGGGTAATATTTCCAGACCAAACCAACTTGCCTTCAAAATTACTATATTCTCAAATGACTTGATTTTAGGTTAGCTATATATATCTCCCATAGTTCACATTTTCTATTATATCAGACAATTCAACGTATTTTTATTCTTGACGCTAAACTATGGATAGCTTTGGTAAGGGAACCTGGCTTATAAAAACCATTTTCATGGAGGATATTAGTTGAATTTTCAGGTAATTTGTATCCTTTTTAACCAAAAGTTAGTGCCTATGCACACTCATCCTCCATTGCCAACCTCATGCACTCATTGGTTTCCTATCAAGGGAACGAATAACACAATATCCTTCCAAATGATTGACAGGTTATGGATACTCATATAAGGACTGCCAATCCAATCCTCAATTAAATCAAGATCAACATATTTCCAAGAGATGACTTGGCTCCATAATATTTTATCAAACTCCAAACACTTGGTTGCCAAAGCCTTTCCAAACAAGTCAATGTTCTTAAGTCCCCATCCACCCAACTATTTTGGCTTAGAAACTACCAACCACTTATGGTATACCACTTATCACCCTAAACAATTTTCCTTTCTATGAAACCAAAGGAAGTTGTAAACGTTCCTAACTAATTGTGTTATCTATTTGTTCTATAAGTGTGTCAACTTCTAATTGATACAATTATGTCTACTTACTTGAATTTTTGTAATTTCCTTAATTGCTACAATTTCTCCAGTTGGTCGAGCAATTCATTAAAATTGCCCAATCAGGCACAACTTGCCTGGGTTACCCAATAATTATCCCCAATTTCTCAATTTGGCATAATCACCTAATAAGCCCCAATTAACCATGATTTCTTAATTATCCTAATGAGAGGTACTTTGCCCAATTTCCCTAATTTCCCACTTTTTCCTAATTAGACTAATTATGTCAATTGCTTAACTTGAGGAGGATTTAAACTGGTTCGACATAAGTGCACAAATTTCCTAAGTTTGACCTATTTTCCCAAATTACCGTAATTTTCACAATACACCCAGTGTCCTCAAGTGCCAAATTAATTTAACAGTTGGCTAAAATTATCTATTTAGTTGAACCATGCACAAATTCTCCAATTTGCCTAATTAGAACAATGAATCAAATTTGACACCACTAGCACAATTAGAACAATGACACTAATTATCTCATATTGGCTTATTTGACCACTATAACCCACATAATCAATTTTGTCAATTGACCCAATCACCCAATTTTCCCAAATTGCTTCAATTAGCAAAATCATCTCAGTCAGGGTTCCATTTTTTCCACTTTTTTTTCTTCTCTTTTTTCACATAATACATTTTCAAGGGAAACTCATTAGACACTTTCCTCATTCTAAGGATGGTATCGTGGGAAACCAAATTATTAAAGGCTGAAGGATAGTTCAACATCTCAACAACGATTGGTTCACAAAGCGCAATTTGAATCCTAGTCGGGGAGGAAATAACTTTCCCTCTCAAATTGGCAAGTGTCATTTTGTCCACTCACCTTAAACACCCCACTTTTCCTAACTAATCCAAATTCCCCAATTGGGGCATTTGCTCCATTTTCCCAATTTTCCTAATCACCCCACTTTTCCTAATCACCCTCACTTCCCAGATGGTCCATTTAGTTGGGGATTCACTCGAAATTGCACAAGTGACCCTATCGAACACAAATGTTGTAATTTACTGAATTTGCCCAATTAGACCAATTATCCCTATCATGTGCAATCACATTGATTTTCCAAATTTGCTTAATTAAACCATTTAACATCAATTACCCAATTTTTCAAATTAGAATAATTAGCCCCAAGTGCCCAATTTGTTGATTACACCACTTGCTTGTTTTTGCATAATTACCTTAATGTACCATTTTTTTGCAGTTAAAAGAATTAGCCCAATTTGAACAATTAGACCAATTAGCGCTAATTACTATTTTTTCCCATTTCCCTAACCATGACCCAATTTGTCACAATTATCCAAAAGGGACTATTTGCGTCACTTCGGCCCTTTTTCCTAACCCAATTTTCTCAATTAACCTAGTTTTCCCAATTGCCCATTTTTTAGCTGATAATCAAAATTAACCAATTAGGTGCAACCAATATAGATTATTTTCCCATCGAGAGAATTTAGACCCAATTTCTCAAATTTGCTCAATTTCCCCAAGTTGCAAAAAAAGGTCGCATTAGCAAATTACCCCAATTAAACATATTTTCCCCATTATGTCGAGATATCTAATTCCTTCTGTACAATTCTCTATATTGAAGGAATAAACTTGTATAGAAACATAAATATTGCAAAGTTATATGTATGATTTTTTTTCCACGGTAAGTTGGATGTATGCTTATGTGAATGAAATGAAAAAATACACCTAGATATCCCAATCACATCAACATACACAAAATAAAAGGCAATGCTAGAAACATTTTTTTTCTTGCATTTTGGTCACAAATAATCAAATTGCTTTAGATTGATCTCAACTTTAACTTTGATTTATTACATTTCTTGATTAGAATGATAATCCTGAACATCACCCTTGGTATAATCTAACACATCATGATCAAAATTAATATTCAACTCTTCCTAGGCATTAAAAGGACTATACAAAGCCACATCTGGGATGCCTAGCACTAAATAATCATCGATGTTAAAATGAAACTTGTCATCATCATCAATATGATGCAGATGGAGTAACCGATCTTTCTTCATTTCAAGATGATTATTTGAGGGATCATCGTTTGAATGGTACACTTCTTGGACTCCTTTGTTTAACACATATTCCCTGTCCTTGCGTTTTTGCGCTAAATCTTCTTCATGCTCCTTGTGTTTTTTTCCTACAATCGATCTTCATACACATACTTAATAGGTTTTATGCTTGGATCATATATAACAATAAATGACCATCTTGCTCCACCCAAAATGTATAGAAGGCCTACTCGATTGACTTGGAAGGATGTACAACTTTGTATTTAAGACGTGTTTAGTTGTATCTATCGTAGTAAATCCGTTATCACAATCAATAATGATGCTTTCAATGCCTCATTTTGTCAATTTGCATTGCTTATCCTTAAAGAGAACCATTGTGAAGCATCTGAAGTGTACCTCCACCAAATATTCCAATAACAAAAACATGCCATATTAGTCAGGGTTGGATGTTTATCACCCCATGGGAAATATTAGTCACTTACAACTTTGCAATCATTCCACTAGTAAATTTTCTTCTTCTCATCCAAATCCTTAATGCAATACTTTCAACCACTACATGACTTGATTTTGTGATTCTTCACCTCCATCATATGTGTTAAAAGGGTATAGTGTATTCATCATTAAAGGGGAAAAAAGTACACAAAGTATAAGATAAAAACAAATTTAAAACACGGCTAACACTTGCTTTTCTATCCTTTGAACCAAATCTTGAATCAATTTCCTTTTGCATGAGACTATGATCCTATCCAATAATGTGTGTTGAATCAATTCACACACTCCACTCCATGATAGACCATGTCTAACTTATTCACATTGTTCTCTTCATACCTTTGTATAATCAAGTTTATTTGCAATGTAAAGATGGATTGTGTCCCAATATTTACCCCCTAAAAGAGAGAATTTTACATAAGTACCAATCAAAACTATAAATTTTTTAATTGTAAAAATAGATACAAAGACAATATCTGAGCCCTGAGGGGTAGCTCGATTGATTGGAACTTTCGGGACCAAGACGTAATATAGTTGAGGTCGGGGGTTCAATTATCTGGGTCCTTTGGGGTTAGGCATCAATGTAATGCCAATAGGGTGAGGCCCCTTCAGGTGGGCCCCTTGACTTGGATCTGTGGACATAATGATCTCTCGAGTCGTGAACCACATTGAAAAAAAAGATACAAAGACAACATATGCATGAAAAAATATACACATTGTAATTGCAAGGATCCATATACTATGAATATGCACAAATGCCTCACCTTTCACTTTTTTCTTTATCCCTTTCCCAATACCCCCCCCCCCCTCGCCACCCCCTCAAATTTATCAGTGTAATTATTGTCCCATATGCAAGGCACATTGATATGTACCTAGGGTATTTTTCTTTCTAAGAAGAAAAAACACAAGCTTTTTTATTAAAAGTTCTTTCCTAAAGGTTGAAGACCTTCGTTACATTTCTAAGAACAGTTCGTAAAGTGTAGAAGACACCATAAAAAAGCTGGAGGATGATAATAACCAGTGTAATAATCCAGTGAATGACTACAAAACAACACGAGCAACAAGAACATGGCGAAACACCACCCAGGCAATTGGATCAACACTGACCATCCGTCCACGATAATACAGAAGAAAGAAGTCCTTCACGAACATGGAAATAACTAATTCATTAATATCCACAATGTGCACTAGTATGTCATATGGTGTTCAATCATTGACCCCTATGGACTTGATCTTTGTATAGTAGTTGCTTTCATATGCGTCTCCACCAACAACATCGACCTTGTGTGTACATGATCAAATATTTTAAACTCCTCAACTTGGTGTATGTGGCAGTTTCATGTGCATTGAATGTGCTTGGAGATTGAATACTCAGTGTTTCACACATTGACACAAAATTTATCTCTTCCAATACCCGATATCCTCTTAATGTATTTATTTAGATGACAACCACCCACATGTTTCAATAAAACACACGTCAATAAAATAATATGCAATGAACCCTCAACTAAGGCGATTTAGACCAAGTAAAACCATGGTACTTGAATTATAACTCTCAACTTACATCATGTACTTGCTTGGTGTAAATATAATTTGCTTTATGTTGTTATCATAGTTGTATGGGAGTGCAAGAGGTGCAATGAACTACAACATAGAATGTTGCAATGTATTTGTACAATAATTAAAAAAATAGTTGTTAATATAAAAGGATGTATATATTAATTTGAGACCATAACTATTATAAAAGGCCAAAACTTCTCAAAGATATGCCAATGTTGCATTTTGTCCCCCACCAAAATAACCTTATTTATTTATTTATTATTATTATTAACTTTATGTTCGTAGCAAAAGTAATGGGAATTTTTACCTTTCATACAACATCTTGCACCACATTTCTCTCATAATCTATTGATAATCATGAAAAATTGGTAAGTTGTCCATCGGCTCTAGAAAATTGACTTGATTGTTTGAACACAATGGATTCCTCAATGTCACTTGTACATTTGACAATTTGATATTTGTTATTCCTTCCATCTAACATTCTCCATTGGCATTTTATAACATTTTGCACAATATGATTCATCTCAAACAAATGAGTTATTGGCAAATGATCATAGTATTGTAGGTGATTGAATTAAGTGGAATATTGCTTCATACCTCGTAGAATCCCATCATGCTGCTCTTTTGAAAACATAAATGGAAATGCATTTGTTAGTATATAAGGTTATAAATATAACGTCTAACAAGTTACATCTGTGTATGTAATGGAAACTAGTTTCTTACCAAGGAAACTTCTATCATGACCCCTTTTCCATTGTTTAGGTCCCATTCTTCAAGGTTTTAATATATTCTCTTTCTCTCTCTTCAAAATAATACTTTTGATATTGAATATTTTGAGCCTAATGAGGAATATAATAATTAGAATATGGAGATGAATATGAAGAAGAAGGCAAATGATGCATAGAGAAGGAAAAATCGAAGAAACGATATGACAACCTAGATTCGGGACCTCCAATATTATGGGATGAAACACAAGTTGACAAAAAAACTAACCATTGGTTAGAAAGAAAAGCAATCCATACCAAAGAAACAAATGAAGATTATAGTGTGCAACTAGAATATTTTCTAGAGAAAAGAGTAGAAGTTCATACAACCGATCTTTCAACCTAGCAATGGTATTTATGTGTTCAAAGGATTTCCTTATAAGATTGGGAGCAAAGAGAGAACTACTATCTTCTATGACAATAGGTGTACTTATAATATGATCCACGAGGCTCTAGTTCCATTATATTATAAAACCAAGTTACCGACGAACATAAGTATTTTTGGTCTTGCAAGCCAAAGGTACAATTGTTCTTATAATTGTGAAATACCAATAAATCTAAGATCATGCACTTATACCATACCATTCCTAGTCTCCTCTACCATCACATAGCAAGCCATCTTATAACAACAATTTAACATCCTGTTCCCTAGGATAACAAATGTTTTGTATATATTTTTCATTTTAGTGGCTACCAAAATTATGTAGGAATAGCCAACAAAATTCCGAATGTTTTGTCTAAATTCAAGATTAAAGAACCAAATCCACAACCTGCACAAGAAGATGTCTAAGCATTTGCACAAGAAATCCAAAATGACTAGAAGAAGAACACATGGCTTGAATAGATTTCTTCACATTACAATCAACAAGTATTGAGAAAGATAATTAGGAATGAAAAATACAGAGAAAGATGCAAGGCAACTAGAGCAATTAAAACCAAGCATACACAAGAAGCACTAGTTACATTGCAAGATTTTAAATATTGTTGCATTTTGAATCCACAACCATTTTGGCAGTCAAACAAACAATAGTATGGGATACAAATCACTCTTCAATGATATAGCTCATGGGAAACCAATCCCCATAATTCTGTTTGACCAAAAAGACATGGATGAGGCAATCACATAATTCCTTGAATATAAATTGATAAGGCCCTTGACATAATAAACCAACCTATTCGATAGTAGAGCCGGTCGCTAAACATTCCAATTAGACAAAAGAAATTCCCTTCGGATAAAACCAAGAGAATCTCTCTCCTCATATCTATATTTCTATCATGAAAACTCCCAAACGCCTGCATATTTATTTCGATCCAGAAACAAATTAAGTCTCTAATTCTATGCATCAGTAGGTTCATGCTGAAATGAGGTGAAGAACTATGCTCATGATGGAGGAGTCATGTGATAATGGCTCCAAGCTTCCTCCCCGTACTCTCTTGTTCCATAAATTTCTTTGTTAAAATGTTGCCTTTCCAACACTTGTTATTTGGAAGGACATTAAGAACCCTCTCCCACTCTCTTTCCTGATATCCCATGTGAGGGCATGCATTTTATCATTTGTAGAATGGCAAGAAACCTTTAATTATATCTATACTTTATCATGACATACAAAACTCATAAGAAACAAAGTATGAGTGGATCCAAGGCAAAATGTTTTGAAATATGTCATGAGGAAGGGATTTTAATAATATCCTTGGTTTATGAAGCACTCGTTGCTATGGTACACTTTTCAATTCACATAATCACATGTATTATTAATCCAGGAGGTCTCAAAAGAACATAAATTATAAGTCCCCACACTGTAGTAAGGATAACATTGTGTCAAAGAGCTTATCAAGATGATTCCAATGGCGCAAATGGCATGTCAAACAAATCTCGGATGAAAAAGTTATGGCCCACTGAAGTTTTCAAGATAAAAAAAAGAGGGAAAGACTGTACAGGGCGTATTGCTGACGTGGCATCTGTACTGCTGATATCAACATGATACGTGGAATCACTATAAAGTGAAACATGTTACTCATTTTCAACATTTTCAAGCAAACATATCAGCCAATGAAAAAGTGCCATGTGGCACCTCAATGACATGGTTGATGATGTGGCAATGATGAGTTGGCAATTGACGTGGCATTGAGATGGACCAATTCGAGACTGACATATGGAAGTCCTCGGTTGGCCAATGTGGGATACATCAAAATATGACATGGATGATGATGTGGCAACTGAGTTGGAAGCTGACTAGGTAGTTGGCGTGGCATTGAGATGGACTAATTTGGGACTGACATGTGGCAGCCCCCCAATTGGCCAATGTGGCTACATCAAAATATATTTGGGCTTGAGGGGATTTGACCCCTCAACATACTTTGCACAATTTGAATGGCTTTATCAATTGACCACAAGTTCTACTTATGAATGCTAATTTGAATTTTTATTTAAATATTTAAATCCCCCTCAACTTCCTTTGCATAATTTGAACGGCTTTGTCAATTAGTCAAGTTCTACTTGTGAATGTTTATTGGAATTTTTATTTAAATATTGTGAATGATGGAAAGACTTAGAAGCTACATCAAACTTGGCGAAAATCCCACCAAATATTGAGACACCGCCATATTTAGTTTCGGTTAACTAAACTTATATGAAAAAACACTAGAATCAATATTTTGGAAAAATCTTTTGGGATTGAGTTGCATTTGGGGAATCCCGTGGAATATTAGTAGAATGGGCTAGCAATTAAATGCCAGCTAATATGGAGCTTGTTTTGTCCACGTTATATTTCATTCTTAATTTGGATTATTCCCACATTTTTGGATTATGCCCAACGAATAGGCTTTTGGTTTTACCTCATGGCTATTGTTGGATAGGTCATGGTGGATTAGTGCTAAGCCAACAAATGGATATTATTGTTTTTTAATGCCATTTTATTATTTTGACCATGTTATTATATTAGTATATGGTTTGTTTATAAGGTCAACATTATTTTAGACTTGTAGCCAATATGCCATATGTGGGAAAGTAACTAAGTGTGAAAACTTCATATAGGCAATTAGACTTAACCAACTTTGAAAGGACAAAAACTACATTTGACCTATACCATATTTGGAGAGGTAACTCAAACTATTTAAACCCTCATTGTCACGAGAGAGGGGCATAGAATTGGGGCATGGAATTGTGCATTAGAATGCATTTCTAAGAGAGCTTGTGAGAGCTCAAATTTGAGTTCCCTTTGTAAGAGAGACTCCATGTGGAGGCTCCAATTGTGATGCACTTCATGACTCATGAGAGAGTGAGTTCATTTTGACTACACAATGTAATAGGATTATGTTTTTATACTTTGATGTTTGGAGATGGTGGCTTGTTCGAGGCTCAAAGCTCATGGAGGATATTTGAGAGAGCAAGTGTAGTTGCATCACATCCTAGTTCATCCAACTTCTAAGCACATGATACAATTTTGTTGGTGGTTTTGAAGTGGTTATTTGTCAGTTTTTGCAAATGATGCAAGTGTGACCGTATGTTTTCGTTTCGAAGGACGTTTGTGAAGGGGTTGGTAAGAGTGTGCTTTTGGGTTTGTTATGCACTTGTTTTTGCATACGATTTTGACTGTCCATAGAGAATAACTGCAGACGGATCCATTTTGATGTAAATCAATTTTATGCATCATGATAATGGATTGAACACTCCATTTGGAGTAGTTCTGGAGATGTAGCCAAGGATGTCTTGCTGAACTCCGATATCATATTAATGTTTCTTGTGTTATTGTTATTGTTGCTTATGTTTCTACATGTGCATAATGTTTGCTCATGATATATGCTATGTGATTTTTAATGGAGATAAAGTATAATCACATGCATTGTTTACATGCACTAATGTCAGAAAAATGGTCCTCGTATAGACTTTGATATGAGAAGGTTCTCACCAAGTCCGAATCAATTATATATAAATGTAAAATATACTCATTAAAATTTAATTCTATGTTCGTATATGGATTATGAAGACGTGGAACAAAATCAAGCTAATCAACAAGACATTGCAACCCAAGTACAATATCCTGCAAGTGATGCAATAGGTTTAGGCAATTACACCAATTTCCATGATGAACGTTGATAGATATAATTGAATATGACAAGCTTTACGTTTGCAATGTTTGTTTGTAAAAATCAAACATTTTGTTTAATGCGTACATATTATCCCAATTGCCATGATGACAAGTTACCAATGATGGTAACAATGGTTTGTGGATACCTTGATTACTGTGGACCTTTTTGGTGTCCCATTTTGCATGATAAAGGATCTTTTGTTCATATATAGTAAAATACATTTCTTATTCTATTGTAGTCTCTAGTGTTGCAAAATATTACACTGGCAATTAAAAATATGAATGTTTTATATTGTTATAATGAATATAGGTGTAATTAGCTAGTATATTGGTTCGAACAATACAACACATTAATGCAATGATTATATCAAAAAAAGAAATCACATTTGCATACTTGCAAGGAGAAAAAATTCAGTATTCAAACACATACATATGTTGTATATTAAGAAATAGAATAAGCAACCACAAGACTACAACTAGTGGAAAAGACTTAAGACATTCTCTTTCATTGATCTTTGTACCAATGATGGTATAATATAGTACAAGGATAATAGTCACTGTTGAAATATTGTAACTTCGAATAATATTCTATATGTATCTTTTGTGGTCCCCGATGGTCCTACCGGGAGAACCACTTGTATTATATTGTACCCCGATGCTTCTAATCGGAAGAACTAATAAGAGTCATGAGGTTGTCCCCTCTAATTGTAAAGGTGGGTCATTAGCACCCCAGTGTGGTTACTTGAGCCTACATGTGTAACTCGAGCCTACATGTCGGATGAGTTAATTGAAGTGAACGGATGAATATAAATAGAGGTGTAGCTCTCCTCATTTGAGCACACATTCTCACTTGTGTAGTGCATTAGTGGAGAAGAGAAGTAGCCGGAGAAGGAGGAGGATCATGCTTTGATCTCCTTGTTGGTTTTATCTTTTATCCTTTTGGGGCATCTATATTGAGGAAGCTTTTGCTGGGTTTTTCCCAGGATAAATCTTTGTGTTCCTTTTGTATTGTTGTGCTTGTCTATCTTTCAGTGATCTTGTTTATATGCTTTTGTTATGAAAATGAAATGAAGTACTAATGTCTTAACTAAGCATATGAAAAGTTAACATGGGGTCAGAGCCACCCTCAAAAGAAGACATTATGCAGCTACAGAATCTAGGGCTTCTTACTTTTTGGTTCTCTCTCCACAATTGATAAAAAAAAGAAGGCTAGGCTGACTCTCTATTGAAGGGCGCATCTTTCTGTCGAAGCGGAATTCGATTTCGAGCATTTTCAGTTTTCGGTGTGGGAAATTAGGGCTTCTTCTAGAAGAATAATTTTTTAGTGAGCCCAACATAGGATTTCTCTCCTCATCAAAATCGAAGTTTAGAGACCTGGATCAATATTGTTGGTTGGGTGAAACTCTGGGAAAGTCAAACCCTAGTTTGACCCGGAGCTAGAAAAACCCTAAATACTAAAACTGCTAAGTTTTGACATATTCGCTATATCCCAATATTGGCGAAGGTTCAGGAGATGAAAATTTCAAAGACCGTATATATAATCCTGATGAACACTGTGTCCAAAATTCAGCCTCGGATTCGCTATATTCTAGGAGATATGATCCCTCCAATTTAGGGTTCCAGCCTCTTCCAGAATTCATCCCTAAACAGGACACCTAGGGAAAATTGATATAGCTTGGGATACAGAGGTCCAAATGGAATTCTTGAAGATGTTCCAGAAATAGCACGGACTGTACTTTCTGTGGTCTGAATTTCAGAACCTAAAGATGAACCAGTGAGACGTGGCATGCCGTACAACTTCACTATTCTGAACAGTCCTGTAACAGGTCACCTTGGGAAAATGATCATAAATCCCAATTGGTGAAACCTGTGGTGTTGGATTAGGGACATGCGAGGTTACCTCAGTGTGAAATTGCAGACACAAAGGAGCAGTAACTTCGGAGATATCACAGGAATAGTAACAGGCATTTCTGTAGAAGAAATTTGAAAACTAGGGCTTCCTGTTCCAGAAGCTTCCCTCCACTGTTTTCAGAAAAGGAGTACATTGGATAGCTCCATTTGAAGAGATCTATCTTTCTATCCAATCAGATCTAAAATATTTCAAGTTTTGAAAACTAGGGTTTCTCTGACAAACCCTAGATCAGCCAGCTCCAGAAGCAGGACGGACACCTCAAATCGGTAAGATCTAATCTTTTGCTATTTGCATTTGAGGTTCTCATTTCAAAGTGATCTATCACATCAGCTTAATGATAAGCTTGGTGAAGTTGAAAACTTCCAAGCATGAAAGTATCTGATCCCTTTGAAGAAAATGAATTGGACACCTACATGAGTAGAGAGGTTCCAGTTCTAGAGGGAGACGAGCCTCAAAGCCTTACACAAGAAGAACTTGATCAAGGCCAAGAAGATCACTGTTGATTCAATCACGGATCAACTTGTACCACAAGTGTCTTCCCTAAAGACACCGAATATGTTTGATTCCTTGATCAAGCTATTTGAAGATAAGAACATAATTCAGAAGATGGATTTGAGAAAACAGTTGAAGAATGTGAAGATCCAGAATGCATAACATCTTGAAGCGGTAGAAGAAGAATCAAAGAATGCAGAAGTGGTGATAGCCACCTTGAATGGCCTCCCATGATCATGGGATTCATTCATGCGAGGAATGTGTACTGCCAGAAGGAAGTGATTATTTTCAGTTGACTTTAGGAAGAAGAAGAAGCTCGTCTCATAAGAAGAGAAGACGAAAGATGGGAGCAAATTGAAGATCAAGCTCTCACCATTCAAAGAAGATCCCTCAAGCGATGAGGAATATGAAGAACTCAATTCTTGACAAACCTCGTATCCATCTTATCATTTGGATAAGAAATGATGATTTCATGAATGAAGAAGATGATGAAGGAGAATGATCAAGAAGGAGTCTACCCACAAAACAAACAAAAGATAAGTATTCAATTGTCATTTAATGATATTGTTTTGTTATGCATGTTCAGTTGATGTGTTATGCATGATAGATGTTTCCATTAATGACTGTATACTACTAATATGCATAAGTAGCTCATGGCGCTATACATCTCTCCATTGCTACTTATCTAGAATGAAACCTCTTTACATGACATATTGGATCAATGCACAATCTCAATAATGTCATCTAGAAACTTTCCGTGAGATATGGATGAATGTTGTATTGGCTAAACAGTTGCATGATGCATAAGAATTTGTCGTTATGCATATGTTTTATGAAATAGTTCTAACCATGAAATTGGTGCATTTGAATTGTAGGAAAGGTCCTGAACAACCTCCTACAATAAAACAAGGATGAGACTTGTTTCGAAGAACAAGTGATGACAATTCAATAAACATGAATCTGAAGCTCCCAGGGTTAGAGACACCATGATGAAAGAAAGAGCTTCAGAGAGCGGTAGATCCACCTCGAAGGATGAAGACCACCATGGGTATAAGAGATAACTCAAGATGAAGAAAAGAATGCTATGATCAAAGAATAACAGTTGATCATGGGGAATGATGTATACGATATGATTTCGAGACATAAAGGGAAGTACGTAGTATCTTCCATATTGATCTACAAGAACAAGTGTATAAAGCAAAGGTTCATGATTTGCCTCATAAAGAATAGACTATGACATGACATACTCTATTGACAAGTATATATCAAGCATAGAGCCACTGTCACATACCCCAATTTTGTAAAATTATGTAAATTGTTTTATTATATTTCTAAGACATCATGTTAAACTTAATCCTAAGTAGGGATTGATGACTCAGCAGAGTCAACAGTAATGGAGTGTAATTCAGAATATTTTATTATTAATAAATAAATTATGGAGACAACAGCATGGGAGAGATGTTAAAAAGAGGTTACTGTCAAACTGGTGGATGGAACTAGGTGGAAAGGCAAAAGACAAGTGGCAGCATCCTCAAACATTTCCTAAGTTGCAGGTGGCAACTTCCCTATATTTGGGGTCATGATTCCCCAAGAAAGTGGAATCAGAGCAGGTGGCTCATTAAATGACAGTTAACCCAAAAAAGACCTAGGCAATCTTTTAAAAAGTACTCAATGAAGAGAGCTCAGGCTGCTCAGTTATTTTCCAGAGAGAATTCATTCAGGTGAATGTTATTCAGGAAATTCATTGAGGAAGAGGGAAATACAGTAAGGAAGTTGTTCTAAGAGGATTGCTGCAGTAACTTGATTTTTATTTACAGCTATTGGGCTGAAGAGAACTGACCGATAGTTCTGAGTTAATATTGAGTTTGAAGACTGGCGTCTGACTTTGCTACACCTAGTTCCAGCCAGGGAGACCAGAGCAAGCTCGGGGGTCCTGAGAAGTCGCTGTCTGAGCGCTCTCCAGGAGTTGGTAGGGAAGAAAGGCCTCCCATTGCTGTTGTTGTCCACAGTTTCAACAGGTTCTGTCACTTATCTTTTATGTTAAATGAGTATGAATGGATGCATGTCATGTTTATATTATATGTTTGAAAAGTTAGTTAGATTAGTAATTTGAGTATCTCAAAATAGTAGTAGTTAAACTTGTTGCTGAGTTAAAGATTTACTGTGTTTTTCCACATCTGGGATCACCAGACCGTACTCCAGCACAGTATCTCGGTATTGTGAAGTAATATCCTTCTGAACCGAGTTTCCTAATTAGTTACTGTCAGTAACTACAAGTGTTTTACAAATTCATAAGTTATGTTCTAATAGTCTTAAAAACTACTTCCTAGTACTGTATTTTGTTTCCAGTAAATGCTAGCTGTAAGAAAGAAAAGATAGAATAAGTATTTCTGTTGTTTAAATCTTATAATTGTTATCTTCCAGTATGAAAGAATTTAACCTCTAAATGTTGAAAAAGACAATACTGACAGTAGGATATAATTACTTATCGGTTTGATTTTTTAGTTAAATCCTAGTTGTGTTAGTCTGTATTTTGGTTAAGAATGCAGTTATTTAAGCATTGAATCTTCTTTTATTTAAAACAAGCTTAAACAGATTTCAAAACTGTTATACTATTTTCAAATATGGTAAATGAATGTTATTTTATACACAAGAATTTATAAACATATGTATATGAGAATAAACTTAAGTATTGATTGAGTATTAAGTAAAAATACTCAGGTATTATATCTAAATAATTAAACCAAACCAAATATTGAATAACAACATTAAATAACAATCATAGTAACATTGATAAGAAGCAATATCTTTATAGTATTACTAATAATGTATCTATATTATATACATTATAAAAGTAACATTTAAAGTAATATTTTATTACTACAATTATAATCCTAGATTATCTATACTCAATGTATAAATAAATAAAGTTTATGTATAAACTATTCATACTCTGTGTATTACAAAGTAAATAAACCTTACTTGAAGACATTAGTAAAATATAAGAAGAATACAACAAGCTTACATAATTTAATAGGTATGCACTTTGCATTTATTGTTTCTAATAAATAGAAGCCAGGGTATAAAGCCTGTATAGAAACTTTAACAATAAATTTATTTAACAAAAGCTGGAGAGTACTTTAACTACAAAACTCTTTTACAATAAAATAAATTACAGTATTATAAGATGACCAAGAACAATGAAAAAAAAATAGTATCCACAGTTAGGATATTGGTATAAGGGTATAACCCTATATATAAATTAAGAAGTTAATATATAACAAATGAATCAAGGTATATAACCCTAACAACAACATTATTAAAAAGAGTTTACCAATAGTTAAATAACCCAGTTATTATTTTTAAAAACAAAAGAAATAACAAAACAGTAATTAGCTCAATCTTCGAGCTTAACCATTATGGTTAATATCATTCATTTAACTTTCAATTACCAACAGAGTTATAATTTTAATGACAGATTAAGCAACTGAACTTAATCTCAACTGTAAAATTAGGGTTGAACCCTACAAGTCCAGTTTATACAAGTAAAATAAATACTAAGAGTTAAGACAATGTTTTCACCTACAGCCGCATCATAAATCCACAGTATAAGTGGTCATAAACCTATATTTTTACTTATTCCTGTACAGAGCATAGAATTAAAAATGCATGTGATAAACAAACCCAAAGATACAAGAAAACTTTATAATAAGTCATACTACAAAACTCTGGGTGAAAACCCTGAACAAGTTAAGAGCACAGCAAGAGAAACAAAATGTAGAGGCCGTAACCTCATCTACAGGCAGGCTCACAGCCATTGCCCTTTTTTTTATATATACAATATTTCTTTTACAGAAAATCTTAAATACAGAATAAAGGCGAATAATTACAACATCAACCGAAGCCGTAACACCCATATACAACACAGGGTTAAACCTGTTAAGAATTCATTTTAACATGCAGTTAAAAGACTGAACAAAGCTGAGGTAACCACAGAGTCGCATCACTCAAAGTCAAAACCTTAACCGTCCTAACAAACCAGCAAGGAGGGAACGCCATGGTGAAAACCAGGCTTACCAGGTAAAGCCAACCGCCGAAGCTTTGTGCCATCCACGCCTTAAAGAAGAGTCAAAGCCTGCAGCGAAAGAACAGTTTTAGTTAAAACCTTATTTTTTTTAAATGGTTAAACTATTTCTTGAATTGGAAAGACGAAGGAATAACCTGTAACTTACCGGCGAGTTTGAAAGAAGTGCAACCACCATAAACAGCCTGATAACTACGAGCAGAGGAAGCGTAAACCCTTCCTTTGTCACCGAGAAGAACGAGTTGGCAGAAGCAAAGGATACCTTCCACAATGGAAGCATTGACAGTATCAAGTCGAAAGATACACTCACGTCGTGACAGAGTCGACAATGGTGCCAAAAGGGAAAAACCCTAGGTTTTTCCACAACCATATGGCCGCCAACAGCAAGCTACTGACTCCCACACAGTGCAGTAGACGAGCACGAAAGACTGAAGTAGCATAGAAGCTGCTATCAAACAGTGCAATAACAAAAATTGGACCAGGAGGGTTCACAGAGCGACCAAGCCCGAAGGCGAGGGAGAAATGGCAAATTAGGGTTGAGTCAACGACTTTATAACACCAATGCATGGCTCTGGAATGACCACGTCGCGTTTTAATATATTGCATGCAAGTGGGTCGAAGTTCTAATGTCCTACGACAGGATTCCCATTGATTGTTTTTCCAAACAAAATCATAGCATGGATATCCCTTATGGTCGCTATACCATAGTTTGACCTGCCATATAATTCACAACCACAATGTTAGAACAATGCATATTAAACTATGCAATATAAACAATAAAACTATGCTTTTTCAATATTAAAACTTCACATTATAATTAATGTTCAAGATTAAGTTTTGAGGTATTTAGACATAGAGGACTTGATATTAATTATAAAAGTTATAAGGATATGGGTATAATGTTAAGTTATAGTTATTCATAAAACTTACCACTATATTCCCATTTACCCTAGTATTAATTGAAGACAATAGATATATCATTTCTTTAAGTCTATAAATTAATAGAGTAATGTTAAGTATAGTTGTTTACAATGCTACAACTATAATGCCTATTGCTATAGCCTTGCATAGATGGTAAAAGACTAGTCATTTTCTCTTTATATGACTTTAACTTGTAGAATTCAAGCTTTATAACCCACAAATTTGGAATAAGGTTATTCTAGTCTATTTTTACTTGTTTTTACCAACATAATAACAATCTCTTAATAGTCTTAGATTCTTTATGATAACAATTAAACTTTTGTTATCTTCATGCTCAAGGATTTACAAGGATTGTGTAGTTGAGTGTATGTTAGGCGGTTTATGAAAATTATTATAACCATTCTTGTTGGTAGTATAGTCTGGAAACTCATAAATGAGTTTAATCATGATAATCTAGAACTAATTCTAAAGATGTTTATAGATTTTATTCAATTGTCAATCATGGAAATAGAAGTAGTTTTCCAATCAATGCAAACCCTTAAAATGTAAGAGAAGACATGTATCAGACAGTAAACCTTGTAAATTGTTGGAAGTAAGAAAAGTATATATTGATATTTTTAACTCCAGATCCTTACAATTGAAATTACAGATCAAATCATAGTATGAATTTAAACTTGGCATGATGCAGTAACAACGGATGAGTAGAATAGGATCTGATTATGGTAACCCAGTTGTAATTACTGTGCTAGATAAGAAATATTATTTACTTCTACTTTTGCATTTCAGTAAACTCATCAAATGATCCAGTACTATATAGGGATACTTAATGCTGATGCTATAAAGGAAACTAGCTAGCTTATTCTCTAATAATTTCCAACTTCCTATCAGTAAGATCTTAAAGAGAGTATAGGAAAAGCCTTACCTTTAAAAGTTTGATAAACCTGGCTAGTATGCATATACTTTTACTGAATGATTTGGTACAACAATTTATTATCTAATACTTTAAAGATTGGTTAGAAGCGACCCGAACATTACCTGGATATCTGTAAGAGAAAGAAAAACTGTTGCATTAGCTCGGAAGCTAAGTAAGTCCAGTCTGTCATGGCAATTCCCCTTGTGGTTGCAAACAGAAAACAATCAGTAACTGACAAGAAACTCATCTTTAAAGTTAAGTGTAACAAAAGATCATTCAGTTACAATTCTGGTAACATAAACTAATCAAACAGTTAATTACTGCACTTAATAAGATTATATTCTATTTTTAAAAGTTTTAAATTTTTCGAAATTTTTGGGGTTTGACAACCACCTATACAGAATGAAGAGGGAAGATGATACTCCACTTCAGGGGGAGTGACTACAAAAGATGTCTAAGTTCGACATGGTACGACATGATGGACAACTTCCTGTTGGATCGAGACTTTACCAAGAGTAAAGAGGGTTCCAACCTTCAAGGTTGAATGCAGAAGACTAGGATATGTTGATGACCTGACAAGAGGAACTCATGGAAGATGTTATGATGTTTGGGATACAGTTCTCAAACCAGAAGGAAAGAGTATAGTATCCTCCAAATGGATATGCAAAATAAAGCATGCAGCTAACGGAAGTATTGAGAAGTATAAAGCAAGATTTGTGGCCAGAGGTTTCTCTCAGAAAGAGGGAATTGATTATGAAGACACATTTGCCCCAGTAGCACGGTATACTTCAATTAGAGCTACGATGGCACTTGCATCCATGATGAAGTGGGACTTACACCAGATGGATGTGAAAACAACTTTTCTAAATGGTGTGATCAAATAAGAAGTATACATAGAACAACCACAAGGATTTGAAGTTGAAGATAGACATACTCACGTATGCAAGTTGAAGAAGGCATTATATGGTCTTAAACAAGCTCCTCGAGCTTGGTATGAAAGAATAGATGGTTTCTTGTCGAGCATGGGCTTTTCCAAAAGTAAAGCTGATCCTAACCTTTATCTCAAGGTTGTAGAAGATGAACTTGTCATCCTGTTATTATATGTGGATGACTTATCCTTGATAGGAAATGAGAAACATGTCATGGAAAGCAAGAAGAAACTAACAGAAGAATTTGAGATGAAAGACCTTGGATTAATGCATTATTTCCTAGGTCTGGAAGTATGGCAAAGTTCATAAGAAATCTTTCTCAACCAGGGAAAGTATGAAGTAGAGGTATTGAAGAGATTCAATATATTGGAATGCAAAGTCATGGCCACACCCATGGACTCCAACCTGAAGCTGTTAGCTGATGACTCATCAGAGTTAGTGGATATGACTCATTATAGATAGATCATTGGGTCATTGATGTACTTAACAAATACCAGACCAGACATTTGTTTTGCTGTGAACACCTTAAGTCAATGTCTTGTTCAACCAAGATGGGTTCACCTAGTAACTGCAAAACATGTGATGAGATATCTAGAAGGGACTATAGACTTTGGTTTATATTATGATGGTAGCCATGAGTATAGATTGTATGGTTACACAGATGTAGATTGGGTTGGAATTATCTCAGACAGGAAAAGCACATTAGGTAGATGCTTTTGTTTGGGGTCTGCTATGAGTTCATGGTTTAGCAGGTAACAGTCCAGTGTTTCTCATAGCATGGCTGAAGCAAAATACATAGCAGATTGCTCTGCTAAGTTGTGAAGCCATATGGCTTCAGAAGCTGATATCAGGTCGCTTTGAACTGAATATGGATACTACATTGATTCTATGTGATAACGAGAGTTGTGATAACAGAGAACCCCGTGTTCCGTCGTAACACATAGAAATCCGGTATTTCTACATTCAAGATAAAGATGCAGATGATGGTGACCTGATGATGCTTTCAGTACTCACATACTGGAGATACAGATGGTGATAGTTCAGTATTCACATACTGAAGATGTAGATGAAGATGGTGATGCACTGACAAAGCCTCTATCTTGGGTAAAGTTCGAACACTTTCGAGACAAGCTTGGTATGGTTCAGAAAGACCTTCCCTGAAAGGGGGAGTAGTGATGTTGCAGTGGGATTGTATCATCCATGGACACTTACCCTAAAGTGATCCAGAGACCTCGGTCTTCGAGAATGAAGAGGGATTGTATCATCCTTGAACTTCGGTTCAGAACGGATCCGGTGTAACTTCAGTCATCGATAATGTGGTGGGATTGCATCATCCCTGAACTTCGGTTCAAAATGTATCCGGAGGTCTCGGCCGGATTGCACCATCCCTGAACCTCGGTTCAAAATGTATCCGGAGGTCTCGGCCCCCGTGAAAGTGGTAGGATTGCATCATCCCTGAACTTCGGTTCAAAATGTATCCAGAGATCTCGGCCCCCATGAAAGTGGTGGATTGCATCATCCCTGAACCTCGGTTCAAAATGTATCTGGAGATCTCAGTCCCTGTGAATGTGGTAGGATTGTATCATCCTTGAACTTCAGTTCAGAACATATCCGATGACTTCGGTACTCGAGAACGTGTGTTGATCCCGTAATTCTTAGAGGAAGGATTGTCTGAGTTCCACATCTGTGTTGATCCCGTAATTCTGAAAGGAAGGATTGTTAGTAACTCCGTAAAGACCTAAATTCCGTAATTCCAAAAGGAAGGATCATTGAATTGATCCCATAATTCCAATAGGAAGGATTGTCTGAGTTCCATAGATGTGTTGATCCCGTAATTCCAATAGGAAGGATTGTCTGAGTTCCACATTTGTGTTGATCCCGCAATTCCAAAAGGAAGGATCGTTAGTAACTCCGTAAAGACCTAAATCCCGTAATTCTGAAAGGAAGGATCATTGAATTGATCCCGTAATTCCAATAGGAAGGATTTTCTGAGTTCCACAGATGTGTTGATCCCATAATTCCAATAGGAAGGATTGTCTGAGTTCCACAAATGTGTTGATCCCGTAATTCCGAAAGGAAGGATCGTTAGTAACTCTGTAAAGACCTAAATCCCGTAATCGTTAATAACTCCGTAAAGACCTAAATCCTGTAATTCCAAAAGGAAGGATCATTGGTAACTCCGTAAAGACCTAAATCCCGTAATTCTGAAAGGAAGGATCATTGGTAACTCCGTAAAGACCTAAATCCTGTAATTCTGAAAGGAAGGATCATGTTGATGTTTTGATGTGGATGATGTTTTTATGATGATGATGACGTATTGATTGAAAGATCAGTGTATGATGATGATGATGTACTGATCGAAAGATCAGAGTATGATGATGATTACGATGTACTGATCGAAAGATCAGAGTATGATGATGATTACGATGTACTGATCGAAAGATCAGAGTGTGATGATGATGATGTACTGATCGAAATATTAGAGTATGGTGATGATGATGTACTGATCAGAGTATGACAATGATGATGTACTGATCAAAAGATCAGAGTATGATGATGATAACGTACTGATCAAATGATCAGTATGTGATGATAACGACGTACTGATCAAAATATCAGAATATCATGATGATGATGCTGTTCGAGAATTGAAGTACGATTATGGTGCTGATCACGATGTTACCGATCAGGTTGCTGATTGAAAGAACAAAATGCTGAAGAAATTGTTGCTGATCGAAAGATCAAAGTACTGAAGATGTTGCTGATCGAAATCTTGAAGATATTGTTGCTGATCGAAAGATCAAAGTGCTGAAGATGTTGCTGATCGAAATGTTTAAGATGTTGTTGCTGATCGAAAGATCAAAGTGCTGAAGATGTTGCTGATCAAAATGCTAAAGATATTGTTGCTGATCGAAAGGTCAAAACGCTGAAGATGTTTCTGATCGAAAGGTCAAAGTGCTGAAGATGTTGCTGCTGATTGAAAGGTCTAAGTGTTGAAGATGTTGCTCTTCGAAAGGTCAAAGTGCTGAAGATGTTGCTGATCAAAAGGTCAAAGTGTTGAAGATGTTGTTGATTAAAAGGTCAAAAGATGTTGATGCTGATCAAAGAGTTGCTGTCGTTGAAAATTGAAGAAGAAGACTATATCATGTTGAAAAGATTCCAATGATTTATAGATGTATTACCCTGATGATGTTGATGATGTCCTCTATCTCTCTCCTACTATTGTTGTTGTTGATGTTGTTGTAGAATACCCTTCTTGTTAAAGGGGAGTGTTGAAATATTGTAACTTCGAAGAATATTCTATATGTATCTTTTGTGGTCCCCGATGGTCCTACCGGGAGAACCACTTGTATTATCTTGTACCCCGATGCTTCTAATCGGAAGAACTAATAAGAGTCATGAGGTTGTCCCCTCTAATTGTAAAGGTGGGTCATTAGCACCCCAGTGTGGTTACTTGAGCCTACATGTGTAACTTGAGCCTACATAATTAACTCGAGCCTACATGTCGGATGAGTTAATTGAAGTGAACGGATGAATATAAATAGAGGTGTAGCTCTCCTCATTTGATCACACATTCTCACTTGTGTAGCGCATTAGTGCAGAAGAGAAGTAGCTGGAGAAGGAGGAGGATCATGCTTTGATCTCCTTGCTGGTTTTATCTTTTATCCTTTTGGGGCATCTATATTGAGGAAGCTTTTGCTGGGTTTTTCCCTTTAGGGTTTTCCCAGGATAAATCTTTGTGTTCCTTTTGTATTGTTGTGCTTGTCTATCTTTCAGTGATCTTGTTTATATGCTTTTGTTATGAAAATGAAATGAAGTACTGATGTCTTAGCTAAGCATATGAAAAGTTAACAGTCACCTCTAGATAGTAGATTTCACTAACAACTTATCAATGGATAAGTATGATAACTCATAAAATATGTTATATGCTCTCCTTTTGTAGATCATATAAATTAGTTATCTCTATTTTGAGGTTTTCTCCTCGTATACTAATTCTTTTTTAATATATGCTAAATAAGAGTATATTAGAAAAAAAACTAAAAAACAAGGAGAGAATTAAACATTTTACTATAAATAAAAGAGATGAGAGAGAATTAAGATATCTCGCTATCTTAACTAACTTAAAGAAAAAAATCAACATTGTTAAAAAATAATAACAAATTCTCACCCACTCTATACTAAAACATGACACTCAACAATGAAAGGATTTGTCATCTTTGTGATACTAAAATGGTTGAAGATGAAAATCACTTTCTCACATAATGTCCTGCTTACACCCACATCAAAGCTTAATTTCAAAATATTTGCTACACCCACATCAAAGCTTAATTTCAAAATATTTGCTACAACTCTCACCTTCCTAACCTTTTAACTCTTAACAATTATGGTGATCCAAAAATGTTTCTATTAAGCTTTTCAAGCACATAAATAAAATTCTAAATAAAAAACAAGTGATTCCTTTACATGTTTTTGTATTTGTTTTAGAAAGAAATAATTGTATTTTGATGATGTTTTACAATATTTTCTAGACCAAAAAACAATTTAGAAATTAATCGACAAAGGGCTCACTTAGTAAATTCTTAATTAGATATATCTAGACTCTTTAGTAATCTATTATCTAACATACGGTAACAAATACTTCATTTTTGATGGGTGACTATAGCGCTCATCCTTCATACATCTATAACTATAGGTTTTTAAGGGCGTGCATAGATCATATACTTGGTGTAACCCTTTTTTTATTAGAAGAAACTCACACCCGCCTGCTATTCCCAAGGGAATCAAGGTGGGGGCATAATACAATTGATACATGTTAAGATGCCACGAACCTGATTTAAACCCCGACACAGAGGGAGATAAATGGACGTCCCGACCACACGACCAAAGTTCAACTAAATGTATCAGTCAAGCTATAGCGTCGACTTTATACGTTGATTTTGATTTGTTTGTACCATGATGCTATCACTTAGTCCTGTACCTAGACAACACATACACCACTAGGTAACATACTCCTAAATTCACTATTCCAACACATGTAGGCACTCATCTCCAGATTTTGTTTTAATGTTTTTGTTAAGCAAAACTACAAAATGTAGTGATGTGGTAGGTAACTTGTAAAGAAAACTCGAGTTAAGTTTCGTACTAGTTTTTTATTTTTGTTTTTTTAAAGGGCTAGTGTTGTCGCATACTTTATTTTCAATGGTCGATGATAACACTCGTCCTTTGTACATCTAACGTTATAGTTTTAAAGGCCGCAATAGACCATATACTTATATGGTGTATATCATTGTGTATGGGTCAAGTTATACAATTGACATTATATTTTGATTCCGATTTTGTTCGTACCACCACACTAGCACTTAGTCCTATACACAAATGCTTACAACCTTATTAGGGTTGGTCACCACACTAGCACTTAGTTCTATACACAAATGCTTACAACCTTATTAGGGTTGGTTGAACATTGGTAAGATAATAATCTAATCTAACATACCTTAAAGCATACTTACTTTCTATCAATTTGGATAACATTCATTCTCGATAGAATGTTTTAAGCTTATACATGTCAACATAAATAATATTATAATATCAACATTTATATTGATTATAACATAAAAACATATTTAAAATATAAATTTATTCAACCAATTAACTATATAAAATCCTTAAAATCTGAATATTTTTTTATCTTTCAAAAATTATAAATAGATTATAATTATACAACTCAAACTAATTTATTATGATAATGCATAAAGAGATGCACTGCTCTTAAAAATAGTATTCTTATTTTAATTGGAGTGGGAAGACATCCAACAAACTATGTCAACCTATAAATAAAATTCATCATTGACTTTGTTCCATATTTATCATTAAAGTTTATTCAATGTTGACTTTGGTGGATATCCATTATCTATAGATATAATTCACAATTAAAATAAATTCAAAACTCAAAATAGACACTGTCTATCTATAAAATGATTAATTAACAAGTGAAATAGCAGCAAGGCTGCTTATACCTGCCTCTTAGAAATATTTTATTGTGATATTGTATATAGTTTAAAGCTAAAAGTTAAAGAAATTATGAAACATTCAAACTTGAAACAATGTATTACTTGTTGCCATGGTACTTATATTTCTATGTGAGATGTCACTCTATTTTAACTTCTATCTTTTTGCAATGCATACCACAAATATTTTGTAGTGAAAAAATAAATAATTATATGAAAATTCGGTCCAGGATAACTTCAATTCATAAGGTAAACATGATACGTACATTATGAGATATGTATTGACATATATTTTCTTTTACGTTGTATATATTTTAGCTAGTCCCTGCTCCAAAATAATGTTTATAATTTGTATAATTGGTTATAATTTTTTTTTTTTAAATTATTTGAAAAATTTAGTTAGGTGTTCACAATTGCTTCATATCTAATATAGAACATTTGCATGGTTTCATTATTTGAAGTAGAACATTCGAATTTTCTTTTTATTTATTGCATTTAATGCAAAGTGCATTAAAAGATAAGTTGGACTTGGTGTTTTAAGTTTGAGCAGTACTTTGATCCTAATATTTGATCGCCAAAGTTTTGACATTGTATCCCAAAAATTCGGTCTCATGTAGTTGTAAGGGAAAAAGTCTTTGAGACTTTTATCAATCAACAAACATTCTTTCGTTGAGATGTGTAAGTTCCATAGATATTGAAATGGCATGCGATGGTGATGAAGCATTTAGACATTTTGCTTGTAGTTTAATTTCTACATTTTCTTTATAGGTTTTTTCATTTTCTACAATTTGTTTGTAGTTTAATTTCTACATTTTCTTTATAGGTTTTTTCATTAGGATTGGCAAGACTAACAATATGGTTATGACAATTTGTTTGTAGTTTAATTTCCACATTTTCTTTATAGGTTTTTTCATTTTCTACAATTTGTTTGTAGTTTAATTTCTACATTTTCTACATGCTTCTCAACACTCATTTTTCGTGACACAGGTGCAAGGTTTATATACCCTACTTCCATGTTCTTTCAGAAATTAGTTGTTATAATGAAATTTTTAACACATGCTTTCATATTGCTTAGAGATATTTTGATTTTTTGAAACTGAGTTTACCCTAAGCAACCTAGCTAGTCCCTGCCATAGAATAATATTTACAGTTTCATTTATTGTATTTTTTTTATTATATGTAATAAAATATTAATTTTTATGTTGCATTATATTTGACAAACTATTAAGAAATTTTTTTAAGGTGTATTGTACGGTAAATTAAGTTACAACCCTTCACATGGTTGGATTAGTGGATCGACCCAATCGTCAACTCAATTCTTTGGAAAGTCAAGATTCAAAGTTCAATCCGGCTCATCCATGATAATTTCTCACCCTAGGGTTTAGGTAATCTAAATCTTGTACCCTATATTAGTCTATATTTTAAGCATTAAACATAAACATGGATTATGTGAACAATATTATTATTATAAAGTACGTTCATGCATAAACATAACACTAATAGTAAGTTCAAGGCTAATTCCAATGGAAATCGTTGTGCATTAGTTTCTTACATGGAGTTGAATGATAGAAAGCAATAGTATAAATTTTTATTTATTTGTGTTAATATGGAGAAACATTATAAATTAGAGAAAATCACGTGTACTTCAATCATTCACAAAAGTCGTATATTTAAGAGGAAACCGTTAAGAAGATTGTGTGAATGATTTGTGGAAGAATAAGAAACTAGTATTTAATTATTTTCATTTGCCACTAAGCTCAAAACGTGTAATTATTTTCATTTGCCACTAAACTATGTAACATTATGTATAAACGAGTGACATGTCACAATTTGCGTTATATTATAATTCACATAAGCCATATTGTAATACAGATGAAAGTAGTGGTGGCCCGGTGGGTGTGCACACAACTAACCATTAGTTTCTTAAAGGGCGTGCGTTAAGTAGTGAGAAACCATAACAATTATAGGTTGACAGAGGTCAGGATAGGTTCCTTACAAGAAATTTTATTTTTATTTTTTTAAAGTTTGTTGCGTAGGATGACGAACTATTTTAAAACATAGTTCCATTAACTGACACGCACATGAACTACTTGTCAGGTGAGTTGTTCACAATAAAGTAGACCTGTGAATTTTATTTTTTATTTTTTTAAAGTTTGTTGCGTAGGATGACGGACTATTTTAAAACATAGTTCCATTAACTGACAGGCACACGAGTTACTTGTCGAAACATGCAATTGACCAAAGCCACGTTTAATCCATGCACAATTTGAACTTTGAGAGGCCAAAAGTAAGGGATAACTCCGAGAAGAGGAATAATCTCTATGAGAAACTTCTTTCGTTCCAAACATTGCTCCCTATTAGCGTGCATAGTTATGGCCTTCTGTACAATTTTGTCGTTATCTTGGGCGCCAGAAACCATCAACCAGCCCTCGCGTCAGAAATTGCCCCGCCGAACTGTACTCTGGTGAAGGTACGAGAATACTACCGGTCTATAGCAAATACAAATTAGTAATGCAAACACGTGAATGGGAATTTTAGCCACCCACAACACTGAACAGGAAAAAGCCTTAAATTGAGATTACATTTGCCATTTGGTAAGGAATCATAGCAACCATTAAAGAGAACAAATCTAGGAGGATTAACTAAAAGGAAATTCAGTGCAAATATAGAAACCCTGTCATTATTTATCAGTTATTTGACTTAAGCACAAGACAATGGACAATGCCTGCATCGGTGTCAGAAAGTGGCCTTCGTGAGCATCGTAAAGGTGACAGAGGAGAATGTGGATTTTTGTATGGCAAAAGAATCGTATCGTAGGAAGAAATGCCCGAGAAAAAGCTGAGCCACAGCGAGAACATTACCCGTCTTCCCTGCACACTGCTTGTTATCCGTAGGCGTTTCATCCGTTTCACGGCCGTTAGACCACAACAGGTGCTTCAGCATCTTCTTCCCATCGTCGCCCATGAACCGACGCGGGACGAACTCCTCTGCCCTATCGAACACTTTGGGATCTCTCGTTGCAAACGGCTGGTACCCGCACACCATCTCTCCCTTTTTCACCCCATAACGCCCATCGTGGGATTCGACGAAGAAATCCTCCTTGGCTCTTCCATACTGTAGAGGAACAGGCGGTTCTACTCTCATCACCTCGTATGCAGTCGAACGGACCAGTGCCATGCTCTCCAGAGCCCTGCTATTGAGTCCCCCGTGTGCATCAATGGCTTCGCAGACCTCTGCAGCCAGATCTCTGTGTAGTTCGCCCCCGGTGGCAGCAATATATTTGACCATATTGGTCACGAAAACATGCAGTCCCCCGAAGGCGTTGAAGGCAATGTAAAACAGAAGATTATTGCAGGCTGTAATCTTGCAGCATCGATTAACGTCTACCTCCAATTTTTCTTTTCCGACTGGTGGGCTTAGAGACATTTGGCCCTCAGTCATAAACAGATACATGGCTGGAACATCCAGGCTGACATGAGGTGAGGAGTTATGGTCTAAACTTCCCCGCCCATTTAAGAAGTTCAAATTTCAAATTTGGGATGGTCAGATGCATGCATGCCATGGCATACAAAGTGGTCGCCTTGAGAATTGGACGACTACGGATGACATTACGATTTCTCTTGGTACGTGCGTCAGTGAAGCTCGAAACCCCGTGACGGAACCAGTTAACGAGAGGGACCCAGGAAAGGGATTGTCAAAAAGACGATCGTCGGTGACCAACTGCTTTTCCGATTCCGGCCAATGAAGAATAGGGACGATATGAGGGGACCACGCGAGCCAGCTGGCTTAACCAGCATGAACGTACATGCCGGTTAAGCTCAGCCGTCTTTATGCTCTCTTCAAATACTATTCCCACTCGCCAGGCCGTAGGCCAAGGGAAATGCTAGGGCTAATAGGTGAAAGTCCGTTAGGAGGCGGCTTGCTAGTGAGAGGCCATTAGATTGCAGCCGCTAGAATTTTCGAAATCCCTCCAAATCATCACAAATCCTCCAAATCAAATGACAAAGCAAGCACTCATGGGAGGAGCCCATGGGTCCATGAGTTTGCACAACCTATTATGATAGTATAAAGTTTAACGCTAGCATCCATTCAACGGTTTAAATCTCCAATATAATAGTATAGGCTAGATACCTATGATTAAGCTTGTCTTACTATAACACAACACGTATTAGCTATGAATAAATGATATTGGATTGCCTATGATTCGATCCATAAAGGTTGTGTTAACTATGAGACCTAGTTCCGAATAAAAAGAAAACCCAGTCTTAGATCCTTGAGATGAGTTTATGGGAGTTTTTTGGTGAGTTGGTGTTTTCTAAGATTTCAATGCCAGCAAGGTGTATCATTTTGGCACTTGCTTATGCCTAACAAATATAGGGTAGCTTAGAGGGGGGCTTTTAGGCCAACTATTGAGATGTTAATATAACACATTTTTTTTGAACACCACTATGATGTGTGTGTATATATATGGTTTTTATTTTAGCCTAGTCTCGATGGGACCTTTAAGAAGATAAATTTGCACATTTTCCATTACATCTTTGGAAATCGAAAATCCATTTGCATTTTCCATTAGATCCCTTGAAAATCTCCAAGCCATCGTATCATTTTAACTTGTAATTTTAACACCATTCTTAAACTCTTCTCAATTTTTTTTAACTTTTTATGTCCAGATGAGAGGCATTTATAAAGAGTTCACCTGAATTAAAGTATCCGTACATTAGTGAAATATTTTTCAAAACCTAATGTTGAACATTACTTAAAGAAAAAAAATTAAAATATTTTTTAAATTATAGATTTATCTCTCGTGTTATTAGAGCATTACATGATGACGTCTTCATTGTTAACAGTGTCTCGGGCGTTGGCGGCGGAGCTTATGTAAGCTCTATTTAAATCTCTGCTTACATAGTTTCCATTAACTGACAGGCAGATGAATTACGTGTCGAAACATGCAATTGACCAAAGCCACGTTGAATCCATGCAAAACCACATGGACAACATCGTCTGTGAACTGGGAGATGGACCACGTCGGCAGAGAATCGGGAGATGGACCACGTCGAGCTCTGCCGGTAGAGTACTCTCGTTTACGGTCATATATCCTCCTCTCTTTGGAGAAGATGCCTTAATCAATACAGGCTTGCTCAGCATAATGATTGAAGCTGTGCAGAATTAACCAACGTTCAAGATACAAGTTAAATTTGTCATTTGGTCGTAGGTTTGGAATTATTTCAAGTTTCCCTTGTGATATCTCATTCCTTCATCTCCTACTTGCAAGTGCAGGCTTAGGCAGCATGAAGAATCCATTGAAATATTGAAAATGGCACTCGCTATGTGCATCCATGGGAAGGTTTTTGAGCTGGATTTTGGAGCCTTTCAACATGAGAATGCATTGAAATTTTACAATGAAGGACTCAAAATTCAGTAGGCCAAACCCACAAAGAAGCTTTGAGGGCTTGAAGAGATTGAGGTTTTCATAAAAATTAAGAGGTCATAGAGTGGCAGCGAGGACAACAGCCTTCCTTTATGTTTCTCGGTTGCCTATGATGCAAAATCCTGGCGTGCACCTACCCATTCATTTCAAAGATGGTTTCTTATAGCCAAAAGTCTGCCTGGAATTTAGTGGGAGTGAAGCATGTTTCAACCCAAAAATAGTCGACAATTTTGGAGCAATTTAACACATGGAGGGGAAGAAATCCAAATGAAGTGGCTGCATTCATGGGGTTTGCATCCCGAGTTCCAGCCCGCTGCTACCTGTGGAGTGCTGGCTAGCTATCGCTTATTTGCTTCTAGCAATTGCGAACTGCATATAAACATGGCGTTACAGGTAAGACATCGACTTTCACTCATTCTGTAGCGTCTTGACCACTTTGGAGGTTATTCTACTGCTTTAACCATTTTTTTTGCAAATGCGGACAATTGTCCCTTATATATAGCATGAACTTACTTGTTCTTTACCTGCATGTGTAAACGACGGGTTCCTTTTTGCTCTGTCATGTTTTAAACAGTTCACGTAGTGCAATTTGTCATGTTTTATACAATTCACCCACTGCAATTCGAATCGGGACATATTTTAATGCCTTGAAAAGCCGCTCGTGAGATTTTCGTCGATATGGCCTGGTAATATCTCAGTAGCTGTTTTACAGGGTATTTTAATATGTGCAGGGGTCGAATGGCAGTGATTTTGTATCTCAACAAAACATCAATTAAGACACTTCAACGAAGTAAATTTGGAATGTTTTTGTGATAATATGTCATCAGTGTGTCATTCCTTCTGCATCATGGTTTTAACTATCGCCATTAGATTTTGTTCTTCCCACGAGAACACACTGTTCAAGGGGTTTAGGACTCATGTAGGTTGGTCTGCCTTTTAACGACTAGACGGCAGTGCCAGCCTGTCTCTTCCACACTCTGCTTCCTTCTTGCTTTCCTTCTCTTGCGATATTCGCGAAGGTAAAACGCCACAACGGACAAGAAAGCTTTCAAGGTTAAACTACATTGTGAGATGTTTTAGGCTTCATTGTTATTCCAGAAACAAGTAGTAAAATGAGTCGACAGGACTCGAAATCTCTACCTCGTTACATTCTCCAAGGGTGAAACCCTCTGCGTTTAATGTTGGCTGAAGGGACGCAATAATATCCAATAAAGAATATAAGAATATATTTCCATGATCAGAAGAATTCTTTGAACGGGAATTTAATTGTGTGACCAAATCAAGCACAAAGAACCAGAGATAAAAAAAAATCGACAGGGTCTAAAGCGCACTAAAGATAACGAATTGAAAATGCAACGGAATGCAGATCTTCATTCTTTTCCATCCCTTAGATGTAATCAAATCGTGAGAAACTCCATATTTTTATACTTACAAAAATATTCCACGGGACTGGAATGTCGACCTCGCTACATACTCAAAAGATCAAGCCATGTTGGCAAAATATACGTACTAAATTCATACATTTTCACGATGAGAATATTTCTCTGAACAGGACTTTAATTGTGCCACAGTCAAGCACGAAACTGAAAATAATAGATATGCATAGAATTTAAAGCATATAAAAAGGTCTGGGAGTGGAAAATACCCTGGAATAAGAATCGACCCAAAGCAATTTCTCGCATTCAAAATCTTCGATGCAAAAGGGCTCCTGCGGAGCCCGGAAGGTGAAGCTCTTGGAGCATTGGACGCCATTGCCGTTTCTTTCAATTCCATTGTTGTCAGAAGCAACAGTAGTCGGAGAAGGTGCGGTGTTCGAATCCTGTAACGACAATTTGCTGCTCATCTCGGTGGGCAGCAGGTTATTTGAATCCATGATCTCCAGTATTGAAGTCTCGGTAGCTGCCGTTGGCGTTGAAGTGTGCGCTCCTCTGCGTCCTCTCCAGCTTGGTATTATCACAGATTAGATGAGGGATTAACGACCAGGATGAAAGTGGAGGTTGCAAAGTCCAGTAATCAACGGTCCAGATCATAGCGGGGAATGATAGATCCAAAGTCCGATGTATATTTCGAAATTCCGTTGAGCCCCCGGAGACAAGAAGAAGGCGGGTAGGTGAAAAGTTACATATGATGTCATTGTTACCAGGTGTTGACCCAAATCCAGATAGCAAACTTCGAGGATGACATCCCTGCTTAACCAATAGCAACACAAATAAATACAATTTTAATAAATTTAAAAATTGCTATTTTTCATGTTACAAAGTTAAACTTTGGAATAGAGATTTTAATCTTTTAAATATGCACCGATATGCACCAACTAATACCCAAAGTCAAAGCGGTTTGAATTCGATTGATTACAATCTGCTGAGGCAGGTATAAAAATGACAAAAAAAATCAGTATATGTGACATATTCATTGCTAACTATTGGATCTCAAAACACTAAAATTTAATATTTAATAGCTAGCAATTAAACCTACAACAACAATCATTACTCTATCACCATTAAAAACCTACACCTAAGAAGCATCGAACTTTCACTTTCACTTAACAGATATCGAACGATGTATGCTCATGAATCTAATTATCCACTTAGAAGGAAAAAACAAAACCCCATGTTCAACTCATCATTCCATCTTATCCCTTGTCTTCTCATAGCCAGCCATCTTTGACTCCAATCTGATCTCCTCAGTCTTCAGATCCGATATGGACTCTGCAACAATATATTTAATATTTGCAATTCTTCTGTCTCCGGACTGCGGCAATTTCTCTATTTATGATCTCAAGTCCTCTGGTTATTTAAATCATCTCATTCAGATTCACTTCTCTTTCTGAAAATTTGCTATCAATGGCTTCGAAGCTCGTATTCGTTCTGGGCATAAGCGTTTTTGCCCTTTTCCTGCTCTCTCCCGTCACAGCCATAAAGGATGATCATGCTGTGGAAAACAAGAAAGTAGCCCAGACAACTGCGGACACGCCACCAGGTAACATACTCTTAGATTCAGTACTCCAACACATGTTATCATTCAGCTCTAGATTTTTTTTGTTTTTTTTGTGGTTGAGAGCACCTGAGATGGCGTGAGGTTTGTGATTTTGATTCCGAGACCTTTTTAATTGTTATAAAAAATAGTTCTCCAAATTACTATATTTTGTTTTTCTACTCTTGTTCTGTTAATCCATGACGCTAGATTTTGTTTTTTCTATTTTTATTCAGCAAAGAATAACAAAGAAAAAAAATAGTCATATAAATAAGTACCTTGTACAGAAGATATAAACAAGTACCTTGTACAGAAGATGCTTTTCTATTCTTGTTCAGCAAGAGAACAAGAAAAAAAAATAGTGATATGAACGAGCACCTTGTACAGAAGATCTGGGTTGAGTTTCGTACTGATTTTTATTTTTATTTTTTGTTAAAGGGCTGGTGGTGCCGGATCCGAGTGACCACTATGTGTCCGGATGCAAGAGGTGCTGCTATTTGGATGAGAGAGGGTGCATTGCATGCTGCTCCAAAGGCCAGCTGCAGGACCTTCTGACTGCTGGTCGAAAGGAAAAAACAGCACTAGTCGCTAATTCTGGCCACAAATAGAAAGATCCCATCGAGGCAATTTATCTGCCTGCCAGATCTGTCTATAACAGTGAAACCACTAGTTATTTGCCAAGTCTTAGCCATGGATAGATAAAGCTGGCCTTCTTTACTGTTACTGTTTGCTTCGAAACTAATAATAAATACAATAATGCAACATGGTTTTAATTATGAGATGCCTTCGGTACTTTGATGATTTGTTTGTTAAATGTTTGATGTCCTATTCTGTTTCAAACAAGTCTAGAGATTACAATTTTTTTATGGTGGTTTGATGATTTGTTTGTTAAATGTTTGATGTCCTATTCTGTTTCAAACAAGTCTAGAGATTACATTTTTTATGGTGGTTTGTATCAAGTAATATATATTTTTTAACCATTTGGATTCTGGATTTAAAATAAATCTATGCTAACATAATGACAAGAACTCCTCCATACTGAGTTGGGTTGGAGAATACCTAGCTTTTTTAGATACCATAATTTGATTCTTCCCAAATGCTCATTATATGAATTAAGTTTTTGTTTGAAAATGAAGATTTTGCTGAATCCCATATTTGTTGACAAGAAACATGAGAGACCTCATCCCTTGTAATGTCAACGATTGACAGCTTCATGCAGATCTATCTAAAACCTGCCCACAGCTGATTATGGTGTTTTTATGGATAATATTTGAGTAAGCTATCACTTTTCTCAGATGAGATCAGAATATGCATTGCCTACTAGTCCAGCACTGACAGCATTGACGCTGATTCTAAGTCTGGTTGTATTTCACTATTAAGAAACAGTTACTATTAGAGTACTATAAGAGGATAAAAATAGTTTCAACACTTGATGGTGCTTTATGCATATCTGTCTAAGACCTACCCACAGCTTATTATGGTGATTTTATGGATGATATATTGGTAAGGTATCACTTTTATCAGATGAGACCAGGATCTTCATTGCCTTCCATTCCACCATTGGCACTGATTCTAAGTATAGTTGCATTTCACTATCCAGAAACAGTTACTCTTAGAGTACTATAAGAGGAAAAATAAAATATAGTTTCAACACTTGATGGTGCTTTATGCAGATCTGTCTAAGACCTACCCTGATTATGGTGATTTTATGGATGATATCTGAGAGGAAAAAGATAGTTTCAAGTCTTGATGGTGCTTCCTGCAGATCTATCTAAAACCTACCCACAGCTGATTATGGTGTTTTTATGGATGATATCTGAGTAAGGTATCACTTTATCAGATGAGATCAGGATCTTCATTGCCTTCCATTTCACCACTGGCACTGATTCCAGGTCTAGTTGTATTTCACTATCCAGAAAAAGTTACTACTAGAATACTCAAGTGGAAAATGATTGTTTCTACTTTTAATGGTGCTTCTGTTATCTGTCTTGTCCATTACCTGAGATCTGCTCAGGAGCTTCACCTCTCTAGATCAACCTAGTCAATACAGTCAAGTTTTAGCAAAAGTCCTCTTTGGATTAACATAGTCAATAAAAGCAAACTTAGTAATACAACATGTTGTTGGGCTTAAATTTTCTACTATACAGATGAAAGAAAAAGGAAAATGGAGATTTAATTTATTTAAATTTTCTTCCCAGGGAAGTGAAACATAGAGCTGCAAAATCTAACTAAGTTCAAATCAGTGAAACATAAAACTGCAAAATATAAGTAAGTAGAAATGAATTAAGCTTTTAAAATCAAACTATTATTATTTCATTAAATCATACTAAGTGTAATGATTAGAATTAATCTGGCTATCACCATTGAAAGACCATGTTTTAACAATAAAAAATAACACTCAAGAACAAAATTTAAACACATTGGAAATGGGCAAAAGCTAATTTTAGTGCTTCCTCAACCCAAAAATCAAAATGTCCTCCTTAAGTTCATCATGCTTATCTTAAATGAAATAAAATATTAGATAAACATTTCTGAGAATAAGCTCCTGTATCTACATTTATCAGATTTTACAAGATATCTGATGATGCTCTGGGATTGATGGAATGTTTTAGTAGGCACTGTTTGCAATGTTGCTTGCAAGAATAGCTTTGATATATGCAAAAATATGGTTGGCTAATTTTTGTAAGTTCTGAATTTTTCTGGATGAAATCTTTGCAGAAGTTGTAATCTTCGGATTTTTTATGGTTTAAAGTGCATTTTTGAATGAGTAAATAGATTCAACACTCTCAAAAACAAGGTGATGTAAACAAGGTCATGAATGTCCATATTATACAATTTCAATAAAGTATATAAACAATTTGAACAATCTCAATTAAATTTCAGTAAAAAAAAAATCCAAAACATAAAACATTTAACTTACACCAAAAATATGTCCTCGCTATGCCCAAAATGCCTGCTACAAGTCAATCTCTTCCATATAAATCTGCAAGATCCATCTCAGAAAGACTGAGAGAATTGAATACATAAAAATGTGGACATGTACATCTCTTGGCACATCAATCTTACATATATTTGTCTGCATATGAATGTGACAAAAATATCTTCAATAAATGGGTTCAGTGGGATTTTGTAATAAATGTTCTATTTTTATTTTTATAAATAAGTAAAAAATTTATAAATTGCAGTTTTAATATTTTAAATGAATTCTAAGATATCAAAAATCTTCGAACCGCATTTTTATTTTTATAGAACAAATTGCAGTTTTAATATTTTAAATGAATTATAAGATATAAAAAACCTTCGAACCACATTTTTACATGGATGAAAATACAATTTTATTACCATATACGATGCAGATTTTGAATTAACAAACCAAACAAACACTTTTAAAAAAAAACTGCTCAGAGTAGGATTTTTTAATTACCATGGATTGGAATTTGTGGAATTTGACACTCAGGCTGAAGCTCATAATGAGGATTTCGTCTATCCTATAAACAAACCAAGTCATTTGTACGAGGGAAATGCTTTTGAACTTCTGTTGTCCTTTTATAATTTAAAAAGAATCTTATACAGTTATTAATAGATATTTAAATACAATTTAGAACAATCGAAATTAATTTCATTTTTTTTAATTTTAAAGCAAAAAATATATTCTTTTTAACAAGAAAATAAATACAATTATTAGAAGTTTTTTTCATGACCCAGTCAACATTAATAAGTAGCAAAAAAACCCTTAATAAGTAAGAAAAAAAAAACTGAATCTCAAAGAAACCATTAGGTAGGCCAAGATATATAAAAAGACAAATTTAGATCAAAATAAGCCTTGGTAGTGAGTTTCCCAAAAATAATGGCCCTAACATCATGGGTGCCATTGATATCTTGCATAAACCAAACATAACATTAAAGGACTTTTAGGACTTGATCTTTAACATTTTCATGATTGTAGGCCTAGAATGCCCATGCTCAAATTTAGTAAATATATAATGTCTCTCCTGTAATAGGAGGCCTTCTTTTGAGAGTTTATTCATTGCCATATTGTGTTCCCTGTAAACATGAGCACAACTAATTTTTGGAAAAAACTGAGCTATATGTTTCATCTCATCAACCAATGCTATAAGATCTATATTTTGTAGTTGTAACTAGCTCAGCCAAAGAATAGCCATGTGAGAGTCCAAAAACCTGCAATTTCCTCATTAAGGACCAATAACAAGGAAGGCTAGGGTTAGGGCCTTCCATTGGATGGAGACTTATTGTGTACTCTTTTGTTCTTTCCTAATGTAATCCATAATTGAACTAGGGACTATATTTTTTTACACAAGAATCCGACGCCAAAGGCTATCTTTCACAAACACATTCAATAAAGTTTTTTCAACTAGAGATGAATCGAAATGATGAATTTTTAAGTCCCTATCCCCCTAATGAATTTGGAGCTATTGACCTCTTCCATTGGACCCAATGAGTCTTCTTATAGTCACTACTCCCTTGCCATAAAAAGTTAAAACACATCCTTCTAATCTTTTCCAAGATACCCTTAGAGATATGGGCATGGGCAAGTGTATGCCAATACATGGGGATTTCCTCCAAAAACATATCTAACAAGAACCAAACGCCCAACTCTCGAGAGCCACCTGTTTCACCATAAGGTAATAATTTTCTCAATTTTAGAAACCAACCACCACCAGTACTCTTTGCCATAGCAATTCAATTTGATATAAATGTTAGGATTATTAATCCTCCCTTGTCCAAATTTGGTCATATGTCTAAATCAGGAGTCATGTCTAAATCGGGAGTCCATCTAGACTATTTTTAGTCACTAGCACCATTGGGTCCACTTGGCCTAATTGGGGCACACGTTTCAGTTACTAAAGTGTGGGGAACACTAATTGAGGCATACTGCCACTGATTGCACTTGCATGCATTAGTTTAGGAGACTCCTAGTCCAATCCCTACAATTTAGGAGCCACTGGGAGTGCCGAAACCAGCCAAGGTCAGTTTAGTTGAGTTGGTGACTAGTCAAGCTAAGTTAGGAGTCAATTTCATTCAGTTATAGTCCTTTACATTTAGTTAGCGCTAGGTTTGCATGGCCGCATTTCTCACCTACCACAGTCAGTTAGCCTTAGTCAACACTGAAGGTAACACTTGAGTTGTGTTTTAGAACTCTGATGAACTCCGGTTATGGTTTAGACAAGGTTAGTTAACTATTGAGTCCTCCGACAGTGATTTAGACAAGGTCTTAGTTACCTACAGTCAAGTAGAGTCTAATCAATTCGAATTTCCTCATGTGGATTTGAATTGCATGTGGCTATTTAAGCCATTGTATTTCATTGTAATTATTATCCTAATTACTTTTTTATTAATGAAAGCATTCACAGCTGCAAGCCGTTTTTGCACGGTTTCATTCTTCAATTGCTGAGTAAATACTGTGATCTATCTTGTGAGTTGTGTGTTTGTCCACAGATCGATGTGCTCAATTTAATATGGTATCAAAGCCTCGACGGAAAAGGCACTTCTCCTCCTTAGATCTCCTACTGGATCATTTTTGAGCAAAATTGCTCCTTCCAGCTTCGCACTAGAAGCTGAAGGTTTACCACTTAATACCCCAAGTTAAGGAATTGTTGATCAAGCTTGCTTGATCAACTATGCTGGGTATGATGAAAACCTGAAATGTGTAGGCTGTCGACCTTACGATGCCCCTTTTGTGTTTTTTGTAGGTACAACTTCAAATGGCTTCATCAATTCTGGATTCATAAGTTCCTCTTCTCACCCTATTCACAAACTATTCAGAATGGAAGATGAAGATTATTGCATCTTTGAAGAGGCAAGATCTCTATGAGGTGTCTATTGGAATTGGTGAAGAGTCCTTTGAGAGAAAGGACGACTGGCTAAATAAATGTGATGCAGCTTATGGAAATATGTATATGGCCATTTCTCCTAGCATGCTCTACCTCAAAAGATCTGTTAGAAACCCAAAGGATCTCTGGAAAATATTGGACAGAACCTTTGGAATGATTGATGAGGATCATAATAGCACTTTGGAAAGCACATCCAACACCATAAGCATCTCTGATACAAAAATATCGGCCTCCACTCTCTCTAATCAAGTTGTTCAAGATGAAGAAGAAGCAGAAGCTTCTACACAATCAATTCGAATTGAAGACAGTCTCCATGCAGTGACTCCTTCTCTTGATACTCCAGAAGTTTATGAGATCTCTGATATCTTATCTCCTCATATGGCTAAAACAAAAGAAGACATTCGAATCTCTGATACTGAAGAAAAATACTGCTGCACTTCCATGCAAACATTCATCGGTGATTTTCCTTTGAATTATGTGCAAAATTTACCAGTAATTGCTTCCGAAAGTGAAAATAAATTTGATTTTTCTCCCTCTAATGTTGCTGCTGGTGTGCAAATATGTAATACCTTGGATATTTTGGAAGAAATATCAGATTAACAGAGTGAACCATTCACTCCTCATGATCTAGATCTTCCAGCAAATTCCTGTAGCATTGCATGCACCAAAATTTAGAATTTCGAAGAAGAAGAAAGTTGTGCATCCACCGTCTCGGTTAACCATTTATTTGAATCTGATATTAACCTTATTGGATCTGATATGATATTATTTACATCTGATCTAATATTGCTTGGTTTAATATATCAAATTCATAATCTTTCAGTACTGCTTGTAGCTATTCTCATCAACGGTGTGAAGAAACAAGTACCGCAAGTCTCCTACAAAACTGCTGCTGGGGATTTTATTTGATATCAAAGTTTTGGATATGTTGTGAACCTATTTAGATCTAATTTAATTTCTGATATGATATTATTTGGTTCATATTTTGAAATCCAAGAGCTTTCATTCATGCTTGTAGTTGCTCTCACCAATTCCGGTGTGAAAAATCAAGTACCGCAATTCTTCCTCAAAATTGCTACTGGGGATTTGGTGTTAGTTTCCTCTTATGAGGTTGCTGATATTTTATTATGTGATTCATTAGCTATTTCATAAGCTATATCAGATTATGGAGCTCAAGCATTCGCTCTCAATAGTCCCAATGCTTCTCTACCATTGATCACATGCTCATCTCCTCATAGAACTGGTAAAGAGGAAGATTTTCTACATCCGCTTGGACACTTGCTCCTAACACTTGGGGTTGTTCTTACCACTCATGGTTTACTGTTCATGGCTGTAACATATCAATTTCTTGAGTGTTCCTCACATGTTCTAAATCCTCAAGAACCTTTTCTCACTTATCAGTTGACTTCAGTTGCTCTACATGGGTCCAGTCTTCATTCGGCAGCTGTCTATATTTCTGATTTAGTAGAGCATATCATTCTTCTTCCAAAGAAGAAGATTCCTCTAGACATAATGATGGAGTGGTTCACATGCCAGGCCCCAGGATACCTGTGCACAGAAGAACCAGATTGATCCCGATTCTACCTGCTTAATTAGAGGGGGGGCTTTTTTCCCATGTGGTTTTTTCCCTGGCACCTTGTTTTTGAGCAGTTACTTTACTTTACTTGATGTAATGGGTGACCTATGGTCTTAGTTACCAGGGCCCACAGATTCTCTAAGTTAGCATTCAGGGGGGGTGTTAGGATTATTAATCCTCCCTTGTCCAAATTTGGTCATATGTCTAAATCAGGAGTCATGTCTAAATTGGGATTCCATCCAGTCTATTTTTAGTCACTAGCACCATTGGGTCCACTTGGCCTAATTAGGGCACATGTTTCAGTTACTAAAGTGTGGGGAACACTAATTGAGGCCTACTGCTACTGATTGCACTTGCATGCATCAGTTTAGGAGCCTCCTAGACCAATCCCGACAATTTAGGAGCCATTGGGAGTGCTGAAACCAACCTAGGTCAGTTCAATTGAGTTGGTGACTAGTCAAGCTAAGCTAGGAGTCAATTACATTCAGTTCTAGTCCTCTTCATTCAGTTAGCGCTAGGTTTGCATGGCTGCATGCAGGAGGGGCGCATTTCTCACCTACCACAGTCAGTTAGCCTTAGTCAACACTGAATGTAACACTTGAGTTGTGTTTTAGAACTCCGATGAACTTCGGTTATGGTTTAGACAAGGTCAGTTAACTATTGAGTCCTCCGACAGTGATTTAGACAAGGTCTTAGTTACCTACAGTCAAGTAGAGTCTAATCAATTCGAATTTTCTCATGTGGATTCGAATTGCATGTGGCTATTTAAGCCATTGTACTTCATTGTAATTATTATCCTAATTACTTTTTGATTAATGAAAGCATTCACAGCTGCAAGCCATTTTTGCATTGTTTCATTCTTCAATTGCTAAGTAAATTGTGTGATCTATCTTGTGAGTTGTGTGTTTGTCCACAGATCTATGTGCTCAATTTAATAATAAAAGCCCAGATAACCCTTTGAGAGATCCAAATGTTGACATGTGAAGTGTCCTCCAAATTCAAATTGGAGATTCTCATCCATACCATAGAAGTATAATGTAGACTTTGCCTCATTAACTACCATCCTAGTCTCAAAACTGTATGGAGCCAAAACATAACAATAAAACATCATCCACAAATAAGAGATGGACAAAACCTTTCTGCGACCAATCTAAATTCCTTGGACAAACCTTAATCATTTGTCATCGATAATAGATCTGTTGAGGCCTTCAACAACCAAAAGAAAAAGATAAGGAGATAGGGGACATCCTTGATGTAGTCCCCTAGAAGGTTTGAAGAACTATGAAGCAACCCTATTAATCATAACAACAAAGGACGTAGTAGCAACACCACTCATAATCCATCTTACTAATGGAAAGGAAAGACCAATGTGGAGTAATCAAAGTTGACTGAAACAACTAGGAGACATAGTCATAGGAGGTTGAAAGGTCTAACTTCACCATAATAGCTGGAACACATGGAAACTTAATTGAATGCAAGCCCTCTTGTGTTGTACCAATTACTTCATGAATTTGGCACCCCCCAAGAAACCCAAATTGCTAAGACAAGATGTAGGATGACATAATAGGATTCAATATCATTGCAATTGTCTTGGAAATAATCTTGTATAGGCAATTACACAACAAAATTGGTCAAAAATCACCAAAAGAGGTATGAAAGTCGATCATAGAGATGAGAACAATAAAACTTGTATTTAATCCCCTAGGAATGCAACTAGATAATCTAACCTCACTCACCAAACTTAGCAAGTTGATGCCCAACAGATTCAAAAAGTAATGAAAAACTCCACGATCCACCCATCGAGGCCCATGCTTTGATCTTTTTTAAGGGACGGTGAGACAACAAGTAAATCCTTTATCAACACAAGGCTACACAACTATTCATTTATGCCCTCTCTTGTTATTCGTGGAGAATAATATATAAATTTCAACATCTTAGAGATATTGGCTTGGTTGAGCTCCTTAAACAACTAATTAAAGTGATGGACCCTTAATGTTGTTAGAACATTGAAACCTTTGAGAGGAGACTCATCTTGATCCAAAAGTTCCCAAATAGTATTATGTTTCCATCTATGATTAGCAAGAGAGTGGAAACATTTGATTTCTTGATCTACCTGTTCTAAATAGGTCACACAGCTCTTGAAAGACCAATCTTCTTATATGTCATGAGTATTTTTACCCTAGAAATTTAACGTTCCTTCGACCTCAAATAAGAGCCACACCCAAGGTTTCCCTAAGTAGTAATAGTAGCCAAAGAATCCAATTCCATCTCCATTGCGTTTAGTTGGGTATCCATGTTCCTGTATCTTTCCTCGGCCCATAGAGCCACTCACTCCTAAACTGCTTGAAGTACCAAGATAAATCAAACTCACATGAAAAAACATCCAATGGATGGTCAAAGTGCACTTGGTGTTCCTTTACTAGTTGAATAAATTACTCCTTATCAAGCCATCCATGATTAAACTTAAAATGAGTACCTTGTCGATGTCCTTATAGGTGATGAGTTTGAAAATGCCATAGGAAGCACTGGGTACACATATAAAGTAGTGATGTCCTAATGCTTTTGACTTATCCAAGGAAACTCCAAATGGTGATGTAATATATTAAGAACACCTTTCTTTGCACAATGTATGGTCCACTATTAGTATGCATCACTACTGTGGCTAACATGAACAAAGCAAACAAGCAACGATGATATAATGATATGGAAAACAACCGAATACTATATTACATTATAATTTATATATATATTTTTGCTTGGAAAATGTCTTTGTGAAGATTTCTAAGCATTTCTCTTTACTAGTATTATTAGGGTGAAGGTATCTACTCTAAAGTATATAGTGTTTAAGTTTCAAACACCTTTTATAATGAAATTAAAGAGAATTTGTGAGGTTCATGACTATTTGAGTTAATAATTTTTTGAGCTAAGTTTTAATGAATTTTAATTGGTTTTGTAAATATGATATCTGTTAAGTTTCACAAGTACACATTATACATAAAATTTCTTAATTGAATATATTTCTTTTAAAAATGTGAACTAGTACTTAAGTGTGATTGTAATGTAGAAGCAATTTTCAAGATGACACCAATAGCACTTACAACCATGTTTAGAAGTGATAGGAAAGCATGTTTGATGTTGCATATTTTAATGACATTTTATACCATATGTCTCAATTACCTTGATTGTGGGAGATGCATGCAATATTACTTTTCCATCTTCTTTACAGGGAAATGACAATCAAGAATAATTAAACACACTTCCTTACACTTCTTTGCCTCTCCCATTTGGTCAAAAATCATGAAAAGAGGTATGAAAGTCGATCATAGAGATGAGAATAATAAAAGTTGTAATTTATCCCCTAGGAATGCGGCTAGATAATCTAACCTTACTCACCACACTTAGCAAGTTGATGCCCGACAGATCCAAAAACTAATGAAAAAAGTCACGATCCACCCATTGAGGCCCATGCTCTGATCTTTTTTAAAGGACTATAAGGCAACAAGTAACTCCTATATCAACACAAGACTACACAACTGTCCATTTATGCCCTCTCTAGTTATTTGTGGAAAATAATATATAACTTTCAACATCTTAGAGATATTGGCTTGGTTGAGCTCCTTATACAACTAATCAAAGTGACGGACCCGTAATGTTGTGAGAACATTGAAAGCTTTGAGAGGAGACTCATCTTGATCCCAAAGTTCCCAAATAGTATTATGTTTCCATCTATGATTAGCAATAGAGTGGAAACATTTGATTTCTTGATCTCCCTATTTTAACTAGGTCACACGACTCTTGACACACACTCCTTTTCTCTGTCAAGAGTAGTTTTGCCTTAGAAATTTAACGCTCCTTCAACCCCAAATAAGAGTCATGCCCAAGGTTTCCTTAAGTAGTAATAGTAGCCAAAGAATCCAATTCCATCTCCATTTCCTTTAGTTGAGAATCCAAGTTCTTGTATCTTTCCTCGACCCACAAAGCCACTCACTCCTTTAATGCTTGAAGTACCAAGATAAATCAAACTCACATGAAAAAACATCCAATGAATGGTCAAAGTGCACCTAATGTTCCCTTACTAATTGAATAAATTACTCCTTATCAAGCCATCCATGATTAAACTTAAAATGAGTACCTGGTTGAGCCTCATTCACATCAAGTTTGAGAAAAAATAGATAGTGATCAAAACACCTAATTGGGCCAATCCATGACCAATATCATGCCACTTTATGTAGAAATGGAGTGGTGTGCCATAAATCTAACCATGCTTTTAAACACACCATGATTCCCTTGTCGAATGTTAAACATGGTGGGTTGGAGATTAAGGGGCTCCACATATACAAGGCCACCTAGGTTAAACCAATTAAGGAAATAATTGACAAGAAGGTCTTCACGAAAATTGCTACCCCACACCTCACGATGGGACATGGTAAAATTCATATTCCCCCCATAATAAAACAATTAGGCCTCAATCATTGCATATTAAAGATGTTCTCCCATAAAACCAATTTACCCTGATATGGCTTGTAGACGTTAATTAGCATGAGATTTAAATACAAACCCTTGCAAAATACTTATGTACATAAACCTGAAAGAAAAGCAAAGGAATTGATCAAAGAATTATTTTGATTCCAACCAATAATCTATCCACCATAATGACCAACAACATCCACCTCAAGGAAATCCCAACCCCTTAAATTTTTCTTCAAATATGAAATCAACATTTCTCCTTTCCCTACAGTTTCAAGAATCAAGACTATGCTAGGGCGATCAGGATTGATCAACATCTTCAGTGCCAATTTCTCGACATACCTCCCCATCCCTCTAATATTTAGAGAAAGGATTCTCATGGAGGTCCAGAGCTAGGATTTATAACTGCTCCAAGAATCTTGATATGATTAGAAAAGTCAAGTATTTGGTCGATTGCGATTGTCTTCTCCCACAACCAATGACACCCCACCTCCATAGGACTTAACAACATTTTGTTTCTTTTTTATCGAGGACATCATGTGAGCTAAATCATTACTTTGCATCAAATTTAGATTAAGACCTCCTCCAACGTGACCTTCACTTATGGCAAGGTTAGTAGTAAATGAAAAAATATTGCAAAGGGGAGGAGCATGTAAAAGGTGTTTGAAGTGTCGAAGAAATTGGCGATGCCTTGGAACTTTCAAGACCTTATGCAAGAGTAATGTCAACTACCTTTGAAGGAAATTAGACTCGGGAATTGTACTGCCATCTTCCTTCTTGGAAGATTGTGTAGTACCTTCACCATCATACTCCCACGAATCGTTATTCCAATCAACCCTTGACCCATTTGTGCCATGTGGAGAAAGGGGAGGGCTTGTGTTATTTCCACGCCCCAAAGGAGTTAGTTTGTCTTCTTATAGGTAGTACATCATATCAGAGTAATGTCTAATAAATTTTCAATAGTAGCCGATATGCCCAAGGATTATTATCACCTGTTTTGGCTTTACTAGTGGTTTTAGGTCAAGGATAACTTTGATTTTGGTGTAGTTAACTTGGATTCCTTCCTTGCAAACAACATGTCCCAAAAGGATTCCAATTGGTGTTGCAAATATGCACTTTTTAATATTTATGGATAGTTATATTTGTTCGCATCATTCTAACATAATCCAGAGCCATTGAACATGGTCCCTTAGCAGTGAATATATTGTCTAGTCATTGAAGTAGACATCCACAATTTTGTATAAATATTCTTGAAATGCATTTACAACAATACTTAAAAATATTGTGGGCACGTTCTTTAGGCTGAATGGCATGAATTTATAAGCAAATGATCCAAATTCATACACAAATGTTGTTTTATGTTGATCTTAATTAGCAATAGGGACTTGATTATATCCATAGAATCCATCGGTGAAGGAGTAGCATTCATGACCTACAACTTCATTGATGATTTCATTGGCAAAAGGTGTAGGAAAAGGGTTGGTTAATGTTAGTTCGTTTAATCCTCTAAAGTCAACGTAGATACACAATTTTTTCGGGTTGTGTTTCTTCTATTGCACAACCATAGGGTCGGCCCATTCCGATCAGTCCACTAGATATATGATTCCAACAATTGACATATTTTTATTTATTTATTTACTATGTCTTTATACATGTGTGCCAACTTATATGGTCATTTCTTTACAGGTCTAGCATCTGTTTTTATGTTGATTTTCATTTTTCTCATTTCTTGTACTAGACCCATTAATTCTTTATAATCTCGTGTGAAGACATCTTGGTATTCTTTTAGCAAATTAGTAATTTCTATTGTCTTTTGGTCAGAACAGTAATCTCCTACTCTTTCCATCTTTGGTCGATCATCATTAAAAATGTTGACTTCTTTTGTTTTGTTTTGTGTGTCCATCCATTCTGATGCTTTTTATTCATTGATTGGTCGATCCCCTTCTTTAAATTTTTTAAACCTAGGAGGGAAGTTTTTTTAGTAAATATTTCTTCCTTGTGTTTTCCTCCTTTGGTGACTTTCATCAAAGATTTCATAGGTTTTAATACGCGTGAATGATCTCTTTTCCAACTGAAGTTTTTCCCAACAATTTTATCATTCTATAGTTCTAGTCAAGTCAACCAATGAGATGATTTGGCTATGATATCATTACATGTCGACCGTGGTTAATAATCTATAGTCAGGGTGATATTGCTCATTGTTTGCGGGAAACTTTTAATTTCTGCAATTGCTCCTTTGATGCCTTCTTCTTTCGAGCTGAAATAAAAAATCCCTTATAAAGTTATCATTTCAACTCTTTCCAAGTAAAGGTTCCTCCTCTAGCCTCTTCCATCTTATACCATTTTTTTGGTAGGTCGTCGAGTGTACTTGGGAATAGGTGAGACCATACTCTTTCATCTTTATATCCAAGTCATACTCTTTCATCTTTATATCCAAGGCAACACGAGTCATTTTCCTTTGCGTCCTGTATACATATCGAATTTTCCCTTCGACAATGGTCATTTCCCTTTGTCGACTGTATTCATATCAAATTTTCCCTTCGACATGGTATCTTACGTTTATGGTAAGGTCACATTAGTTATAAAGTATAAAGTTTAAAAACTTAGAACTTTTTTATTAAGTATATATTATATGTTAATTTTTTCAAAATTTATTATATACACATGGTTTATATTATCTTACATATGGTTTACGCTAAGATAATATAATTTGCAGAATATAATGATATTATAAACTTGTTATATCTTTTGCAAAATATAATGGTAATAAACTTATAATGTATTAATAATTTAAGTAAATATTATATTTTTCAAAATTTATTTTATATATATAAATGTTATTTTTGGAATTTGTATATAATAATATTTATGATATATGTATTATATAGATATTAGATATGATAAGTGAATATATTTTAAATATATGGATTGGAAATGTTATAAAGTTTTTTTTCCTATGCTTCCACCCACGAGGAGGTCAAAACCCCCTGTGGACGAATGTGCCCAATGGTCCAATGCCACAAACTTCCACATAGAAAGGGGCACATAATACTTTGTTCAATCGATCCAAAATAATGCAATCCGGTTGAATACGAACATCAACCGATCAAAATTAAAAAGACTAGCTTAGAACAATTACATTGAATTGATTGAATACGAACAACCACTTAAACTTTTATTGATTATGCTCTAATAACTACCAATGATTCTCTATCTATTATGAGTAATGAACACTCTACTATATAAGATGAACTAACACCCAATACAATCAGTAGTTATGTGTACAAGCTATATGATTAGTATGATCTCCCTTATTTACCTAATAAGATGAGTATGGTTGCTAACCTTGTTGTTCCTTGTGAGATGATGTTGGAATGTGTTGTTTACCTTGTGTTTGCCCTTTTAGGTTACGAGCCAGTTACACCTAGTACCCTTATTTCCATAATGATTGATATATACTAATACGTTTGAAACTATTAACTTTTTTCCCCATAATTGATCATATTTTAAGTTTTTTTTCTATTTGTTGAGTCTGTCCCGAGTCTGTCTCGAGTCTTCTCGAGTCGACGAGTCACATGCCAGTCGAGTCTTTACCGAGTCCGAGTCGTGCAACATTGGATATTACAATGAACCCAAGCTACTCACATGCTACAAAAGCTACCATTTTACTAATAAGGCACGAGCGAAAGATATCACATATTAAATTAAAGTCACTAATTACTCCCATTGCAATCACATGCACGAGCATGCTCGCAAGTACAAACATAAGTAACCCACAATTGTATCATGTTGTTTTGAGATTTGAATCTTTGTGGAGGGAATAACATATCAAATTAAGGATTTGAAATTATTTGTGATATCGTTGAGGTGAAATATCATAAATGCAATAGGAAATCAAGCTTAATAATTTATCAAAATTGAAGTGATTATCAATAGTGCATTGTATTGACATTTCACTATTTTGGTATTTAATGATCAAAATTGAAGTAATCACTATTGCATTGTATTTTACCTTAACATTGGCTTGTTTGATATTTAATCCCTTTGTATCTACAATATATAATATTTTATCATTGCACACTCAATAAACTTGATCATTTATATTCAAGAAAGGAGTGTGGTTTTCAATTTTTGTTGGTATGGTATTGAATTACTGTTTTTTCCACTGAGGTTGATATGTAAATGGAACAAGAAAACCATTGCATTATGGAAGGCAGAGTAATGAGATGCATGAGTCATAAAAGCAACTACTAGAGGTGAACATGTTCCTTTAGTTTTCCTCTGAAAAGGTATAACTTAAGTCCTTGAATCCATCTCATCACTTCTATACTCTTGATTTAAGTTACCTCTTTAGTTCCACATTAATGCTTACTCCCTCTATTCTACTATTTGTTTTCCATTTTTACAATTACCTTTAAAAAAAATTGAATGTTTTCATTAAAATGATTTGTAGCATATTAATACTACTACGATACCATTGATCTATTCTTAATACATTTTTAATACAACCCCACTTGTAAAACATTTCACTGTATTTTTATAGCGTTATTCCATTTTAAAAATAGTTTGGTAAGGTCTTTGATATTACACAAAAAAAAATGTGTTAGATGCAAATCTCTCCATATTAAAACATGTATTTGTATCATGTTAATGCAAAGTTAAGATTCACAGCTCCCCAAAAATTAATTAAAAAATGTACATAGACAAAAACAAAAAACAAACTTGGTTTTTCGCAACAAACTATCCACGACCAAACTATCCACTTGTAAACTAATATGAATCGACCACCAATAATAATAAAAAGAATTGAAAGTTTTACCCCAATTTCACCTACAAAGCAAATTTCTTTGACCAAATCAAGCATTAAAAAACCCCTAAAAACGTCCTTTTTCTTTATCCGTAAACACAACCAAACTATCCTCTTAAAAATTGATACGAATCGACCCATAATTTTTTTTCTTCTAGAAAACGAACCTATCATGTAAAGAAATCCATTTAAATAGTTACAACACCTGGTTTTCATAAAGAAAACAAACCCTTTTGACCATATTAACGCCCAACAAATCCCTACCATGGTACTTCTTTCGTCATCATCGGATAGACGCAAGCTATAAAATAGGGTTAAATGGGCACGGAGTCTTGTGCTTTATTACGCCGATACATGTATATATCTTAGAATTTTTGGGTAGACTACCATCTATGTTTTCTCATCTACGAACAATAATGAGACAAGTGTATTGTCCAGATTGATTCTATGGGCATCCATGAAAATTCATCATTAACAATTATAAAAAAAAGGAAAATAGCTCATGTGATAACTAAACTTAATGACATGGTAATGTATAGTCCATGTGATAGTGGAACTCCATCTAGCACCTAGAATTCAAGCTAATGTGCATAAGGTATAGTCAAACTTCTCTAAACTCCTAATAAATTCTTCTCAACTCACGTGATAACTACACTTAGTGGCATGGTAATGTGCAAGCCATGTGTTAATACAACTCTATCTAAAAATTGGCAGTTGAGCTAATGTGCATAAGGCTTAGTGGCGTAACAAATTAAGTGGTTGTGTTATTAGATTAATTATTAAATACAAGTAATTAACACATTTTTTAAAGAAAAAAAAACATTATTAATAATGAAACATATTTCAAACATATTAATCTTATTAACATCGTTGTTTCTAATCTTATTAATACTTTAGTTGTTACTAATCTAAGGTTATTACTAGCCATATTTCTTTCTCTAATTTCTTTCTGCTGTGCGAGTGCATTCGCTACTATCAGCTTTCTTTACCAGTCATATTCCTTTCTATTTTCTGCGGCGGGAGAACACATTCGCTTCTATCAGCTTTCTTTACATATAGTTTTGCTGAGCGCAGGTTTTTCGCTTATATCGTATACTCATTATAGCTCGCCAGGGCTTTTAAATTCAGCGGTTGCAAGGCAGTCAAAATGTACCCAGTATCCCAGCCACTGTTTGCCCAGCACATTGGCCAGCATCAAACAGGGGCAGTTCAGTCGGACCAACTGTTGCAGCAGCACATTGCCCAGCAGCAAGCCGAGGCAGTTCAGTCGGACCACCTGTTGCAGCAGCAAATTGCCGAGCAATTTGCCCAGCACATTGCCCAGCAGCAAGCGGGGGCAGTTCAGTCGGACCAACAGTTGCAGCAGATTGCCCAGCAGCAAGCCGGGGCAGTCCAGTCAGACCAACAATTGCAGCAGCAGCAACAGCAAGCTCTAATGCAGCAGGCCATGCTTCAACAACAACAATCCCTCTATCATTTCGGCCCCTTGGCATCGCTGAACCAGGTACAAATTGAGCTCATCTTTGAATAGTTTTCCCTTCTCTTCATAGCATTTTGAATAGTTCTCTCTTCCTTTGATGGCACTTTACCAATAAGCGTTGGGATGAGTGTCTACTTGGGTTTGGGTTTTGCTATTCTGTTCTTAATTTTTTTTAGAACAGTCATATGTTAGTGTAGCTTCAAATATTTTTTAAAGTTTTCCTTTTTCTTTTGCAATTTTTCTGCATTTGCAGATAGAACCAATTCCTCGCGGAAATCTGCCACCCGGGTTTGATTTAAATGCATGCTGCAGTATGTGAGTGCACTGTCCGTGGCTTTCTTCATTTACAGCTCTAATTTTTCCTTCGCTTTTATAATTATAGGATTACTTATGCGCTGCATATCAGGAATCGTGACCATTTGTTTTACTTCTCTCTTTCAACATTTTACCATCCTATCAGGTTGGAGATTTAACTGAAAAAAATCACAAACCAGATGATTCTCATTCTTTGATGTGTCTTGTTCATCTAGCTTGCTAAAGTGATGCTGTTGATGCAGATATGTGGGCAACTTAAGTGTAGATGTTACAGAAGACAGTTTTGCACAGATTTTTGGTAGTATTGGCCCACTGGAGGGATGCAAACTTATCAAGGAAGAAAAGGTAAGATATTATTTATTCCTTTGAAGAGGCTCTTTAAATTAGCAGGGGTGTGTAAGTCTGTCTGTCCTCATCATAAAACCCATTGGTGTCTTTTATAAAAAATAATAAAATGTTATAAAATATTTTTTAGAACCACATATAAAAGACTGCAAATTAAAACTATAAACATTTTGTTCACATTTGGTCAACATTTCCATTCTAAAAAAAAGGTTTGCAACTCTAGAAATTTGATCCCTTGGAGGGTTTGGTAGATCATTTTTAAGATGGATCTATACTGGTAATAATTATGCTTGGGTTACTCTTTTTTCTTCTCGATAATTTGTGCTTAAAATACCATCATATTAAAAATCAATTTAAAAATAACTAACGTGTATCCATTTTAAATTTGGATCTTTTAAAGAGGAAGAGATCTGTTCTTTTTGGATTTGTTTTTTGCGATCAATAGATCCGGGGGCAAGATGGATATCAGTTACAAATGAGTAACATCTTTTTCAAATTATGCAACTTTCCATTTTGTTGTTATGTTTGGTTGAAAATTTTGTTTACCTCAAGAGAATTATGCTGCTTTGGAGCTCAACTGCATGCTATAGTCCTTTTGAAAGTGATTTTAATAGTGCTTTTATTATTATTATTATTTTAGTTTCATTTCTGAAATTAAGCTGATCGTTTGATTTTCCTTCTTTACAGTCATCCTATGGGTTTGTGAACTACTTCGATCATAGATCAGCTGCAAATTCCATTTTAAGTCTTAATGGAATACAAATGTAAGGCACAGTTCTTCTTCTATTCGTTTTATAGTTGTACACTAATTTACTACGATCATAGATCAGCTGCAAATTCCATTTTAAGTCTTAATGGAAAACAAATGTAAGGCACAGTTCTTCTATTCGTTTTATAGTTGTACACTAATTTTCTGAGTGCTGCATAAGTAGAAATTGCTGATCAATCTTGTGTGGATATGCAGATTTGGACAGGCTATTAAAGTCGATTGGGCTTATGCAAGTGAGCAAAGAGAAGACACAACAGGTTAAAAATCGAGGATTTTACTTTGATATTTTTCTTTCATTCAAGTAATCAAGATTTGATGTTTGCAATCTCATGTATTTGTAGTGTCACTGTTAAATATGCCCTTGGTGCAATCTTGATGATGTTATTCATCTGCATTATTCAAATTCGATAGTAATGTTGTCTACACAACATTTCTCAAAGTTTGTATCATGATTTTGTTTTCAGGTCACTACAGTGTTGTTGGTGATCTCAGCCCAGAGATTACAGATGCAGTAAGGACACAATTCAAAAGTGCAAACCAGGTTGAAGCACACACAGAATGCAAGAAACGCCCTTAGATAGTTAGATAGGGTCATTCTATGTTTTCCCAAGTTGAAGTATTGTAACTTGGGATACATATAATGGGGGTTAGTGTATGTACGTTTTTAAACATTGTGTTGAAGTAGTGCAACCCATTCTACACACGTAGATAAAAGTTCGGGATACATATTTTATGTGGGTTAGTGAATGCTACAATGGTTAGTATTAGTAAAAATATGGAAGGAGGGATCCAAATAGTGGTTGATTACATTTAGTCAATGAGTTGTCCACAGCAATTGAATGCATTTGAATTTAGATAGTGAAGAGTTTTATCTATTATCTTTATAGTGAATTTTATTTATGTATTACATTTGAATTGATGTAAGAAAAACAACACTAAATTGAGTCTAAAATACAAGAAAAAATAATGGTTCACATATAGCACATTGAGATTTACCTTAGATTTAAGATTTGCTCCTCTCTCTATTTGAGTGTATTATCTTAGCTATTTACAATACAATATTATAGAGCATCTAAAACCTAAATTAGATTACAACCATAAATTGTTTAACCATTACATAGAGTTAAAAAACCATTGGCCAAAAAAACACAACCCATACCAAAAATGGTGGATTTCTCTTTATGCATACTAAACAGTTTATTACACAAAAGATGATGGAGAAGGAGACATTGTTACCTTTGGTGGGAGGTGTAGATGAGCCACATTCCCGTTAATCAGTGATTTCAGAGAACCTAATTGACATTTATTCTGTGAATTGTTTCTTGGCCAACGAATTTGAATTTGAATACACATGAGGAGACAATCAAATGCGTGAAATGACTTCATTTCTTTTTATTATCGAATGGAAAAAATATTTGTATTGTTTCGTTGTCTGTTTGAACGAAAAAATAACTTTTGTGGGCTTCCTTATAAGGCGTTTATATGATTGTGAAGCAGCCCAGGAAGATTGTGACACCGATGAACCTTCACAGTTCAATTTATTACAAGCATTGAATCCCCAGAAATTTGGAAGCTTTAGAGTAATAAGAAAAGAACCTTCTTAGAGCCTTCTCCGAGTCTGCTTTAATCTAAAAACTATGGGCATCAGAAAGACCAAGAACACTCCCTCCTCCACAGACCATTAATCCAAAAAACCCCAAGGAATTTGTTTGTTTATATGTTCTTCAATAATTTTCCTACAACATGTTCTTCTTTTTCCTTTGGAAAGAAGCAAGACCATATAGCCACTGCTTGAGAATCTGCTAGGTCGAGCGTTTTTGGTTGATCATGAAAAACAACGTTGTTTTGAGCCAACCTTGTATCCCAACTAATGAGAACTGAAAGTGCTTTGAAGGGGTAATTATCTGAGTTTTGAAGCCCACACTGCCACCTAAAAGCCAATGTTAAGAATTTGAAGCTTTTGTTCCCTGCAACCTTTGTGAATGGACAAGTAATAAAAATGTGACGAACATTTCCAAAGCATTCTTTACACATAAGACACCATCTAGGACGAGGAATATGTGTTTGTTTGAGGTTGTCCCATGTAGGAGCTTTATTTTCCGTAATACACCACATGAAAAACTTAGCTTTGGAGGGGCATATCATTGATTATTAACAAAATATTAAAAAAAATCATATATACATTAGTACTTTATACAAATATTTATCGTTTTGTACATGGTACATTTTCGAAAGCCTCTCTAAATGCATTGAATTTGTTGATTTTTAGACCCATCCCATATAAATGATCGCAAATAAGAAAATATATGGAAGTTTACTATTGACCTGGCTTTCATTTTCATTTTTTATATAATTAGATCATTCTATAGTTATAGAAAAGGGAATGGTGTATTTTATTATTTTACATTTAGCTAAATAAAATGTTTGTAGCTTGTCACTTTCTTATGTAGTGTAACATCCCATATGTTAAGCCCCTAGCTATATGATTTTCTTTTAGTGTTAGACATTATGGAACAAGATGTTGAGACAATGAACTTTGAAATTATTATTATTAATTATTAAACACTTGGCTCAAGGACAATTTAAAGAGTATGAGGAACCATGAATTCACAAGGAAGGGGGAAGGGGTGATGATAAGTTGTTCCCTAGTGCACCTGGCCTCTTATGAGAATTTGGAATATGTCATCCAGAAGATATTAAACTAATATATAACCTTACGATTACTTTATGAACCCACCTGATGATGCATTTAACCCTCCTTAATCAAGTGTGCCCTCCTTGAGAGATCTTATCCACCATTTATGCCACCATATTATTAAATGCACTGATGTATATATTTCTTGAGCCACAATCTAAATGCCACCATATTATTAAATGTCCTTATATATATATATATATATATATTCAATGCTTTGTTTTACAAGTAATTGTTATATACTAATTTGGAACTGGATGTGGCTTGCTTCATCCATTTTTTTTATCCTTCTACAAGTTTCTATAGAATATAGATTTAACTCTCTTTTGCTCCTATTTATTTTTCAAATACTTTTGACATATAACTATGACAATATTTCTCCATAATAAGTTCCTATAGAATATAGACCTAGCTCTCTCTTGCTCTTATTTATTTTTCAAAATACTTGAAATATGATTATGACAATATTTCTCCATAATATTTTCTCTTCAACCTAGGCTAAATAGAAGAATAAACAAGTAATCGTATTTCTAGTGACAATGGATTAGTAGGAGGAAAGGTAATGAGAGATGCCCTTTTACCCATCGGTAACTTCATTTTTAGCAAACCTTTTGGTGAAAACAGTAAAAACATATATTTATATTATTTGCAACGCCTCATCCCACTCTTGTTTTCCTATCGTTATTTTTGTTTTTTAAGATTTGATTTAATATTATAATTTAAAAATATGTTATTGCATATTGTTTAATTATTATGGAATTGATTCAATTACGGTGCATTGCAATTTATTTACTGTATTAAATTGTTTATTTATTTATTATGCATGAATTGATTTATTTAATGTGGAGTGTATTTTAATTGGTTATTCAGTGTGTATTGAATTGTTTTTTATTTATTTATTTACTATACATCCATTGATTTGTTTACTGGGCATTGCATGTTAATTGTTTATTCACTGTGCATTGATTTGATACATAAATGTTTATTTACCATGCATTGAAGTAAATTGATTAATTTACTATACATTGCATTTTACTTGAGTGTTTTCATGGATTGGTATTTGTATACCGATACCTTGTATTGGTATTATTATGTTTAATATATTTTTGTATTTGGATTATTACGTATGATATATTTGAACTATTATATTTAATACATTTGAAATTTTTCTTTTGAATACACAAACCCTGAATAATTATATTTAATGACATGATTTAATCTAGTACATAAGCACTTGTGAAATGCATTTAATAACCAAGTCATGGAATTATTATGGCATTGTTAGTTGGGCATCATTATTATTATTACATTGTTATTATTATTACTGTATTATCATTGTTATTATTATTGGAGTCCATCAATTGCTTGTTTGATTGATAATACATTTTTTATCTTTGAGTATGTAGTTTTTCTTTGATTGATAATATAATTATTTGTTTGATAATCGTATGAAGAGCCTTTGCTGTTGATCAATATTTCATATGCATACTATAATGTATAAAATCTTATTGATTTATTTATTGTACATTGCATGTGGTGTAAATGCTTGCATTGGGTGCCCTAATCCCTCTACATGGATTGCATTTATATGTTAGGGTGTTTCTTGAAAAAGTTTTGCTTGGACTAGAGGTGAAGGTAACAAGCTTAAACAACTGTGAAATGGACTTCACAATTTTGGACAAAGTTGGTAATAATTCTTTTCGGTTATATTTACCTCCATACATGAAGATGTATTCTATTGTGAATGTGGACATTTTGAAATTGTATGAGCCTCCAATGATCATGTATCAAGAAGACGATGTCCATGTTCCATTTGCAGATAACTTTGCACCTAAATACCATGAGAAGTTGCAAGAAGACATCATTCTTTAAAGAAGAGTATAGACTTCACGAAGGGGAGTGTGGAATACCTTTGTGTTTGACTGTTGTGATAGGTCATGGAAAATGTCTTGGATTGTCGGATAGTAATCTATCTCAGTTGCATCCCCTATTGTTCCTTGCATGTACTAGAATTTTGTGTAGTCTAGTTATAGCTAGATGTGAGTAGTCGGTGGTAAACTACGACGGATGGGTTGGGATGCCCTCCATCTCGAGCAGGTGGTATTGAGTACTTGAAACCAATTTTCAAGCCATAGTTTTGCAACTTTAGAGCCTCTATTGCACCCATGTGGATGAAATGATTTGAAATTGTTCATAAATGGTTGTGACTTTTTAGTAAATGTGGGGGCTCTAATTGGGGTGATTTTGTACATTACGATCCAAATAACTAGTGACAGATAACATATTATCGATCTTGTTTCTTGACATTTTTCGCATGTCACTCTAATGATTGTGACCCGATACTAGGCCCACTTTAATATTTTTGTTTCTTGGGTGACTTATTTCACGACTTCCAACATTTTGTGCCTAATATCTTACGGTCTACCAGTATTGGTTAAGCATAGTGAGATAATTATAGTGGTGAACTTGTATGCTACATACTGGATTTTCTTGATTCTGAGGACTTTCGAATTCTTCCCCTGAGGTGTTCCTATGAGTTCTTCAATTAGTTTTGGATTCACACGTATTGGTACTGTGGTTGCTTGGTTAAATAGTAGGTCGGTCACATGGGAAATGAGGGAACCATTGATATCAACTAGTTCATCAAACCAAAGCTTACCTTGATGGTACATAAGTTAACAATATATTAAGCAATTAAATCTTTTAATCCATCAAAGTTGTCTATGAGGGGAGCATTAAGATAATGTCGAATATTTGATAATTATAGTCTATTAGCTACTTGAGTGCATTTGTCTTTTTGTTTACCCCATTCATGGAGTTTTTTCTAGTATCTCCATTGGTGTTCTTCGTTGCGAGCATTTTTTATTCTGGTTGATTTGGCTTTCCATGGCAGCTTCTTCTATCTCCATCTGGTCTTTTTCTATAGATTTCATGGCTTGGGTCGTCGTAGTTCCTTTCTTCAGGGTGATTTTGATTGTATCCACAAGTGTAGGAGTTGGGCTAACAAGTTTTGAATTTTCACAGTGTTGAGTATTCACAATTACTGCAAATTTAAGTTCTTGAAATAGGAGTAGCCATCTACACATGCGACCATGGTGAAGAGGATTATTGATTAAATATTTGAGTTCTTGGTTATCAGTGTAGAATATAAAATGGGTCAAACAAACCATAATGTCAGTATTTCTATAATGAAAAAATCATGCCTAGAGATTCCCTTTCTGGTATTTGAATAATGTATCTCTTCTTTATTCAACTTCCTGCTAGAATATGCATTGAGATAAGTCATTTTGTTGTCTACAGGTTGAGTTGGTTTTGACTACAATACTAGATGCATCGATATGGACATGAAACTTGATCAACCAGTTTGGGAATTGTAGTATGGGAGATTCAACTAGCTTCCTCTTGAGTAATTCAAATGAAGCCGCGCATTCTTGTGATCACATAAAATCTTCATTTTTCTTCAGTAATTCTTATAGGTAGTACGTCATATCAAAGTAATGTCTAATAAATTTTCAATAGTAGCCGATATGCCCAAGGATTATTATGACCTGTTTTGGCTTTACTAGTGGTTTCAGGTCAAGGATAACTTTGATTTTGGTGTAGTTAACTTGGATTCCTTCCTTGCAAACAACATGTCCCAAAAGGATTCCAATTGGTGTTGCAAATATGCACTTTTTAATATTTATGGATAGCTATATTTGTCCGCATCATTCTAACATATTCCAGAGCCTCTTAACATGGTCCCTTAGCAATGAATATATTGTCTAGTTGTTGAAGTAGACATCCACAATTTTGTATAAATATTCTTGAAATGCATTTACAACAATACTTATAAAAATATTTGTGGGCACGTTCTTTAGGCTGAATGGCATGAATTTCTAAGCAAATGATCCAAATTCATACACAAATGTTGTTTTATGTTGATCTTAATTAGCAATAGGGACTTGATTATATCCATAGAATCCATCGGTGAAGGAGTAGCATTCATGACCTACAACTTCATTGATGATTTCGTTGGCAAAAGGTGTAGGAAAAGGGTTGGTTAATGTTACTTTGTTTAATCCTCTAAAGTCGACGTTGATACACAATTTTTTCGGGTTGTGTTTCTTCGATTGCACAACCATAGGGTTGGCCCAGTTCGATCAATCCACTGGATATATGATTCCAACAACGGACATATTTTTATTTTTATTTTTACTACGTCTTTATACTTGTGTGCCAACTTATATGGTCATTTCTTTACAGGTCTAGCATATGTTTTTATGTTGATTTTCATTTTGCTCATTTCTTGTACTAGACCCATTAATTCTTTATAATCTCGTGTCAAGACATCTTGGTATTCTTTTAGCAAATTTGTAATTTCTATTGTTTGTTGGTCGGAACAGTAATCTCCTATTCTTTCCATCTTTGGTCGATCATCATTAAAAATGTTGACTTCTTTTGTTTTGATTTGTGTGTCCATCCATTCTGGTGCTTTTTATTCATTGATTGGTCGATCCCTTTCTTTAAATTTTTTATACCTGGGAGGGAAGTTTTTTTAGTAAATATTTCTTGCTTGTGTTTTCCTCCTTTGGTGACTTTCATCAAAGATTTCATAGGTTTTAATACGAGTGAATGATCTCTTTTCCAACTGAAGTTTTTCCCAACAATTTTATCATTCTATAGTTCTAGTCAAGTCGACCGGTGAGCTGATTTGGCTATGATATCATTACATGTCGACTGTGGTTAATCATCTATAGTCAGAGTGATATTGCTCATTGTTTGTGGGAAACTTTTAATTTCTGCAATTGCTCCTTTGATGCCTTCTTCTTTCGAGCTGAAATAAAAAATCCCTTATAAAGTTATCTTTCAACTCTTTCCAATTTGAAAGGTTTCTCCTCTAGCCTCTTCCATCTTATACCATTTTTTTGGTTGGTCGTCGAGTGTACTTGGGAATAGGTGAGACCATACTCTTTGATCTTTATATCCACTGGTCATTTCCATTCCTTTTCACCTACTTTAATATGGATGTCTAGATCTTGGATTTGTACATTCTTTTGTATTTATGCTTGTGATGTTAGTTTCTTTCCTTCGAAATGTTCGAAAAAATATGTTGATGTTGTATTCCATGTCTGGAGTCAGTGTTGTTGTGTATCCTACCATTGTGGTTCTTAACTGGTAAATATTTCTACCAGACTTTGAAGACAACTTTGTTCTCCAAAGTTTTTAGATACTTCATCAATGTGTATGGTCGAGGACTCCCTCTCTTTATATCAAAGCGGTGTAATATTTTTCGATTCTTGTTTTTTTTGAATGGTCATCGTATATTCTCTTACTTTCTTCTAATTTTTTTTTGGAATGATGAATATAGCAAAACATTGTTGAGTCCTTTTATGGGGATAGCCTCAATCGACCAACATTCGTGGGCTTATGCTTCATAGTTTTCCATTTGCCAGCCATATAGTTCCAATTCAAAATTGTATCTAACAGACATAGGGGATCTCAGATGGGTCTCTTCACGGTCGTTTGGCTCGATGGAATTTTCATTATTTTGGCCTATTTGATATAGTCATCAAATGTCAACATCATTATTATTGGGATGAGCCCAAGGTTTTCCTTAGGATGGTTGAATGGGAACAATTACTCTCTTTCCTTCTCCTTTGAGCTTAATTCTATCATTTTCAAGAGAAATGGAGGCTTTCATTTTATGTCCCCATGGTCAACCAACTAATGTTGGGAAGGATTTAGATCCTTCTCTTGGGTAGATGATTTCAAAGTCAATATGTGTATTAATTCCCATGATTACAATTTTAACATTTTTCCATACACCAATAGGTTCAATTAGACTTTGGTCGGTAAGTTTAAGGTAAATTCCTGACTCAACTAGTCGAGGTCAACCCATGCCTTCCCATGTCGATCTCGTCAATATGTTGGCTTGCAATCCAAAGTCGAGGATGACTTGTGAGATGCATATCCCTTCAACTTCAAGGTCTATCAAGGGATCAATATCAGCGTTATCATTTTCATTCAAACTATAGATATTTTTGGTGACTTTCTCATTCTCTAGGTTACTTCTGATAAGATACATTAGGTCAATTAGTCGTGCAACAACTTCTTCCTTTGTTAAGAGTTGTAATAACTCCTTGAGTGTTTTATTCCCAGTTTATGCATTGTTTTCATTAGAAACAATTTGTGTGAATATTTTTATAGCATTGTTAAATTTTTATTTTTGCTTCAATGGATTAGGATTGTTGTCTTGTTTTCCTTGAATCCTTATGACTTGGGGGTCATCCCCACCAGATTTTGTGCCCTTTCTGGTGAGTATTTGCAAATTCTTAGTACTCAATGTTGAATTTTTAGAAACAATAGACAAGAGGTTAACATTCTTTTTAATATTAAGTGTTTCAAGCATGATGGGGCATTATTCTAAGCAATGCTCCCCCATGCTGCATTTTGTACATAATTTTAAATATGTATTGTCCTTCCATGGACAGTATGGGATTATGTGTTCTTGACTATAACACACGAAACAACATGGTTTTCCACGTCCTAGTGGTCAGTATCCTCCTGGACCATTGTGTCATCGTCATTGATTGTTGTCATTCTTGTGTTGGTTGTTATTGCTACCATTTCGACCTTTCTACTCAACCGTCTGTGTTTGGTACATTGTATTATAATTTTCTTTGGTCTTTCAGTAATACATTCGGTAATCGAATGTTGTGTCCTCCGACAAATTCCACACCATTTAGATTTTATATTATCGGCATTGTAAGGACAATTTGTATTTGAATGAGGCTCAAATATTTTGCAAATCTAGCAGAAATAACTTGTTTGCGCTATCTGGAAATTTTCGGGCTTTCGTTCTTCTAGGAATATTCTTATATTTTCTTCAAGTTGCTTCATTTCCCTCTAGTATGCAGTGCGATCGTTACAGTATCTTCTTCACTCATCTCTAGTATGGCCTTCCCCAGAGCATGTGGTACACCATATGTCGTTGTGCTTCATTATAAGGTGTTGTAGTGGCTTTTGTATCATTTTAGTTTTTTCTTTAAGTCGTAATTTGTCGACACGTTCAGTCAAATAGTATGTGTGTGATTCGAATCTTAAAGCTTTCTTTAGGACGTCGTTGTATTTTGGGTATTCATGCATTAACAACGACATCTTAATCCTTGGTTTCAGGCCTATGACAAAGAATTGTATCACCAGTGCTTGGTCCATCTTAGATGTCATCTAGCTCAGGAGGTCTTTAAATATTTTGTCATATTCTAGTACATATTCTCCTATTATTTGCTTTATTTCTTTCAATTTGTGTCTAGCGAGATGCTTGGTGTGGTCGGCTTTGAAAACTTCAAAAAGATTGTCTTTTATTTGTTGTTTCGACTTGGGACCTTCTTCGAGAAAGTTCATGTACCATGTGAGTGCTTTGCTTTTTAGTCCTCCTGAAAACTGTGCAATGTATTAATTTTCATCATCAATGAGGTTAGTTTTCCAAAGGGATTCGCATATAAACCAATGTTTGTTAGGGTCGCACCATCCATTTCAAGAATATGATTATTTATTGGAATACAGTAAGGCATATTACTAGATTTAGGAGTTTTAATACTTACTAGAGTAGATTGTCTAACTAATGTAATTACTACTTGATGTGTGTTACTGACTTCTTGTGGATGTGACTGGTACCACGACAGACATACTCCTTTAGACGATTCTTCATCACTAGGTCGGTTCTCCGACGAGTTAGTCGCTTCGATCAGTAATGTTATTGGAAGGGGGCACCTCCATATATTCTGAATAAAATAAATTGAAGAAGTGTATTCCAAATTCAAGTGTGAAGGTAATACAACTACATTGTCTTGGTCGTTGAATAATCAACCTATTTCCAATTTTTTCACATCATGATCTAGTCGATTTCATATGTTGTTGTCGCATGGCTTAAGTCCCATGTCGCGCTCGACTATTTGTCTAAGAGTCGACCCAATCGTCATTGTTATTGGTACAGACTTGACGGGAGTCGAGGCATCTGGAATTGCAATGTGAAATGTTTGCGGGGTCAACACCATCGTGTGGGACCGATCTACCATTGTCTGTCCCTCACCTTCTCTCTCATATGTTCAACGTTTCCTCAACTTAGGCAGGACTTTTGGTTGGTCAACCATCTCACCTAGTTTCTTTATACTTATCTTTTCATGTAATGGACTAGCAATATCCCTCAGTTGCTCTCATCATATAAACCTCTTTTCTTTCTATTTTATGTATGTTTGGTTTTTGCTTATGAGTGGTTGGGAACTTGTTCTGTCAATGTAGACTCGAATTCTTATAGGACTTCATTCTTTTCTTCTCTTATCAACTAGCATCATTTTTTTTATTCAGAACACATGGTCAGCGACCCCCCATAGTCGACTCGAATCCGTTGTTCAATGGTAAGGGGCTTAGCAATAGACTTCATTTGCTTAGAAAATATTCCCACCTGCGTTCGTTAATGAAGCGCTCCCAGTATTTTTGCTTCTACTCCCAATTTGATGAAGCAGGTACGTCTAACGGATGTCACGGCTCGATTATATGACCAAGTTCTTTTTCAATTAAAAATTTATATAGTAGGCTTGGTATAGAACAGAAAAAACCTTCATGAAGGTCAGTGTAAAATTTTCATCGAACTTGGTCGGTGAATGGTATTTCTTCTATATCTTGTTCTTCACATAAATATTTGCAAATCTTTTCTAGCCACTCGTATAGATTCTTTCTTCCTCTATTATAAATTTTGTGCATTAAAAGTCGTTCATTCTGGGCATTCTATTTGGTCATTAATATTCATCAAGGAACTTCTTTATTTATTGAGGAACAACTTCTATAAATATTTCATGTGATTCAGTGAAAATCTTCTACTTCGCGTGTGCAATTTTTAGTTTGTTTTTCCTTGCATAATCCTGGATGTAATTTGCCATTTTCTTGTCCCACCATTCTCAAATCTCTCATTCAATTAACATATGTGCATGCTCATCCTTGCAACATACTTATGTACTGCCAATAATGGAATGAATGTTGTAGTTTAAGGAGTCGTCTAAGTTACAAGTAGTACATTGTGTGTGTGTGTGTGTGTGTGTGTGTCATAACAAGTATTTGCATTAAAAGATGCAAATATTGTACAATCAATGTGTTTTTGGCTCCATGGCTCACCATCCTGTATATATGCTTTACAAATAGTTATTTAGTTATACACTTCGGTCATCTAACCAAATTATTGGACCGATGCGATGGTGGTTGGATGGAGAACCTAGTCGGCCAACTGACTAGGCTCCTCCAACTAGTTCTAATCTCAATTTTCTCTAAACTGTTCGTTAACGTTCATAGACCTTATCATTGATTTATTTTGAAAATGTTTTTTTTGGGGGGTAAAATGTCCTCCTTTGCCCAAGAAAAAAAGAAGCAATTCTTACTACCTCTTTGTTTTATCTAACCAAATTTCTTACTATGTCAGAAAGGGCTCTTTTTCCTCTCTTTATTTGTCATAGGATTTCTTTAACTAGTATTTATTTTTCTTTTAAAAAAATTTATTTTATTTCATGGGTTTCCCATAGGCTTTTACATGTGAAAGGAACCAATAATCCTTGGGGTCGGCGCTATATTTTTTTTTACTTCTTTTATGAACTTTACGTCCATATAAAAGTATTCAATGCAAACATGAATTGTTTCAACAATGCTTGCAAGGGATTGATCAATAGTCTGAGTTTGTTTATTTGTTAGCATCACTTGGACCTTTGGGGGAATGGGATGTGACATTCTAGTGATAGTGATTTTGCTTGATTGCATCATCTTCTCCATACCAACTTCCATAAGCAAATCTTTCATAGTTAACCATGAACACATTAAATCATTTTAAGTTAACTAATTCCAATCCCATACGATGTTGAAGGTCTCTATCATGCGAGATATGTTTATATAAGTTGAATGTTACTACAATATTATATTTTAATGATTCAATGTTTGCTATTTGGGCTTTATAATAGGAATTTCTTCCTACTTGTGTTGCTTTGATTGATTTATCTATTGCTAATGCTAGCATCTTTGACATCCAAAACATAAGTACTCCTTTAAATTGGGCAGTAGTGGTCCCTACCATTTCATCATCAACAAACTTGCCATCTTCTTGAACTAGATGACAAAGATTAAAGTGGTTACCCACTTTAGGGGGCATTTGGCACTTTTACTTATAGCTAGATTGTGAAAACATAATTAAAGAATAAATAAGGTGAATTTTTTCTATTTCTTTTTTACTTATCCTAAGCAAGCTTCAAATTTATAGAATTTTGGAAACGGTTCTATTTCTAGCATATGTTTCAATTCATGCCTTATGTTTTAGCCTTTCTAGTTTCTTCCATAATTTTAGCTAGATTTGTCAATTTTTATTGGATTTGTCTTACATTTCAATCTCTTTATCAATGTATTGCACATTGGTTTAAACTTGCCAATAAACATATTTACAACATTTTTCATTCAAGTTATATTTAACTTGATGGTTGTTTAAGAATATTATTTGATATTGGCATCGGCTTTTAATTATTTAATGTTTGGTCCTATAAGTTGTTGGTCGTTATGTAGAAGCCTCTTATGGGTCATTACATGAGATATCTTGTTTTGTGTAGAGTACATTTATTTAATCGGCCAATTATTCAATGTTTTGCTAAGATAGTGATCTTTGTCCTTGTATATTAGCCATTGGTTGGGCTTGTATTTCCCAATTATCAAGTTGGACTTCTTCAATTGATTGTCAAGCCAGCCAAGTGTAGGCTCATTCAGATCGGACATGGTTAACATGAACATCTAGGTATTCTAAAGATAAAATTTGAATTGAGGGTCTTTGACTATATTCCTTCTTCCTTGTAGGATTTCTAGTTTAGAGAGGAGATTTTACTTTATCTACGTAGGCCATAAACTTCATTGCAATTGATTTTCTATTTGTAGGTCTGGGATTTAAGGATTTCCCATCTCCTGTGGATTTTTTTATTTAAAACAAAGAAATGATCTAGATCTTTCTTGTCTATATACTCTTTTATTGTATGTATGTTTTATGCAATATATCCATGGGCATCTCCTATTTTTCCATGGGATATCAATTTTTGACTAGCAATAGGGAATTTGATCCCCAAGGCATGTTCCATTGATCAAAAGAGTATTGTGCAGCTTAAAAATAGGCCAACCATTAATAGGGATACATGAGACTTGTGGTTTAATTTACCCGTTTGATCTCCACACACATTATTAATCTATGTGAGGTTATTTGTTTTGCTAAAGCCGTGTTATAATTTAAGTGAATAGCACAACATGCTTGCTTTTTCACTCTTCCCTTGGATTGACAATGACAAGTTTTTTGTCATTCTAAAAGTTTAATGTTAATAATACTAATTAGAAACTCAACATTTAATTCATATGAAAGTAAAGGATTAATTAGGAATTCCACTTGAGAAAGATGTACATATTTATGGCAATTTCGAACTTATCGTTTACATTTGGATTCAATCATGAAGAGTAAAAATAGAGGAGCAACTCCTGAGATTATCATAGTAACGCCAACCTTGAATTTTTTTATGGAAGTGTTAAACAAGGCTATTGGGATTGTTTCATTACATAGTTATTTAGAAAGGATTTATGGGAAAGCAAAATGGCCTTTGTTGTCCACAATGGTTGATTTCTCTTTGGCCATATTAAGGAGGTTATTATTGGTCAGTTGTGCCACTGAAAGGACTTTAGGTGAATTATCGTACCACATGGTTGTAATGGGTATGGACTAGTGGGATGATTGGTCATAGAGCAACACCTTTCTGTTGAGGGACTAGTGCATTGACTTTGCTTAAAGCTATGGTGCAAATCCCACTTTGTGACACGTTTCCTCTTTGTTATTTTATTGTTGAGATGTTGACTGGACTCTTGGCCTTGAAGAATATACTTTACCTTGGGTACCATCCTCAAGACGAGGGGTAGTGCCTGGTAGATTTCCCTAGGAAATGCATATATAATAATTAAGACAAAGTTTCTTTGGTAACCTATTTTGAGAATTGGTATTTTGATAAGATTGAGATTGGTCATAAAGCTTTGACATGTTTTGTATTGTGCAACTTTTGGTTAGCCATAAATAAAATGATTTTTCAAGGAAAATAGACTTTATATGACAAGTTTCTCATTAAATTAGATGTTCCCATGGACAAAGTTGAGAACCTCCAAAGCCAAAATCCCATAGCCCTTATAGCATTAGAGAACATATCTTATATAAATCTATAGCTTTTTTTTATGGAGCATCTGAAGGAAATATAGATATATGTAGATTGGGTTAAAGACAAATGTTAGATAGCAAATATGGTTCTTGGTCCAATTATAAGCATAACCTTAAAGATAAAAGGGAAGTTTGAAGAATTTCTTTTACACCCATTCTTAAGGAATTAAATACTCATCTTAAAGATAAAAGGGAAGTTTGAAGAATTTCTTTTACACCCATTGTTAAGGAATTAAATACAAAGAATTTATCCTTGTAGGGAGGGATATTTTATTAGTAAGAGTTCAAAGAAGGTGATCTCATCACAAAGTGTCAAATCTCTTTATTGAATCCTAGTTATGGGAAAAGTCTTTAATTTCTTTCTAGACAATCTATAAATAACCATTTTTCTTGGTTTGGAATTTCTAAATCTATCATGTATTGTAATTGGTCCTCAAGTTCTTTAGATGCTCTTTTGACATTAGAAGATTAAAATAAATAGAGTTAGGAAATCTTGAACAAAGTTGATATCCTTTTTTGGAGACAAAATATTAGATAATGTATATTCTATTTCACAGTTAAAGTATCAAATATTTTAAAAAAATTATGGAAACATCCACACACATATAATTCTTGATATTCTTTTCTCAAATTTTCATTTTTAGATTACAATTTTAATTTATAAGATCAAATGTTACATGTTAAGTGCCATCTTCCCATCACGGTGTTTGTATTTACTTTGATTCATATAACAAAGCATCGTGTTTGTATTTACTTTCATCATCGAATATTTGGAAACTGATGGCCTTGATCCGCCACTTGCCAAGATTGCATCTGGCATTTAGTTTTCAAGATTGCATTTGGCTTGTAGTTTCCACACTGTCTATTACCTAGGAAATCTAGTTGCATAATTAATTTGTTGAGTTGTATTTCATAGCTTGACAATTACTTCAACAACATTAACTGTGAAAGGTACTACCAGCGTAGATCCAACTCCTAGGCTCTATCAAGCGCCGAGATGGATCAAATCTTGCTAGGTGCAAACCTATTCTTAGGTATCCATTGATTTGATTCAAACCAAAAGACAAATCTTTTTATTTAAGGTCCACATCTAATATTTTTATTATTAATATTTAATATTATTTATGGCTAACATATAATATTTTTTATTATTTTTTATTTTGTTAGGAACAAACATTACAACATTTCCCCATACATGGTTTTAAAACCATATGCAAGGCCCTCCTACAACCATGGGTTGTTTAGGAGGCCTTGCACATGGTCTTAAAACCATTTGCAAGGTCCTCATAAACCATGTACAATAAAAACATGGGTTATTTAGGAGGCCTTGCACATGGTTTAATAAAAACCATGTGCAAGGCCCTCCTAAACTATGTACAATAAAACCATGGGTTGTTTAGAAGGCCTTGCAAATGGTTTTAAAACCATGTGCAATGCCAACATTTTTTTGTGGATAATTCTTGTTATTTATTATTGTTTTGTTAGGTAGGAACATTACAACATCTCCCCCATATTGTGTTTTTTTCTTGACCAGCATATTGTTTTTACGAATAATTAAGTTTTTGCTTTTTTATTGTTTTGTTAGGTAGGAAGATTACAACATCTCCCCCATATTAGATTGTTTTTGTGGCCGACATTTATTTTGGCGTATAATTAGAAAATTTATTTTTTATTAATAAAAATAACGTTACGTAACGTTACAAGATCTCCCCCATACTGGGCTGTAGAGCGCCTCTCGGCGCAATAATGAGAATAGTCTTCTCATGGCTAAAGCGTAAACATGGAAATATATCATAGCATGCAAAATGCATTTTAAAGATGTTCTTAAAACTGGTGCGGGTTTAAGAATCATGGAAGATGGTCTTCATAAAAAATTAATAGATGGATGTTAATCAATGACAACAGAAAATAAAAGCTTCAAAGAAAACACCATAGATTTGTGCAACTAAAATTACAGAAGAATAGCCACCATGTTATGTTTCGATGGAGATAGCACTTTGATAACATTAATATTAGTTTACATCATATGCAATGAAAATAGACAATACAAAATGCAACCATTATATTTATATAATGTCTTATTTATCCAACTAATGCTTGTGGCATGGACCATAAAGTGTTCAATTCCAAAACCTGAAATCCAAAAAAAGGTAAATGCAAGGGAAGAGCAAGCAGAATGGGAGAGGAGCGAGCTAAACTCTTCGCATTTTTGTTGGTGAAATTTTGTGGAATTGATAAATTGCAATTTTGGTTGCAAAATTGGATTCTGCATCTTCAACAACTTTCCTCAATAACTTGTGGGCCACCCAGATTATGCAATTTCAACAATCTGAATGTAAAGGGCAAGAACATTTCATCCATTTTTGTTTGTTTTTTCCCTATCTTCTTTACCTGCATATTGAAAACAAAGCTATGTCAATAATCTATGCAAGAAATCAATTTCGAATATATAATTCAACCAAACCCACAATTTACAAGATATTCTAGTTCTGCATATTTAGGAAATGTATCAAGCTATTTCCACATAGCGGACAAAGGGAAGAAAGGAACGGGGAGAACAGGTTTCAAGTGTTTATTTTTGGATTCATATACAACAGAGTGAAATAAATCATATAGTCAAGAACATACTATGGCTGCAGAGGAAACTGTTTTTTATTGTGTGCTTTATAATATTATATTCAGAGTAAAAAAATGACTAGTTCATTGATACGCCTAGTTTGCATAGGAAGAGTTCTCTATAAAGAATTTTTTTGTCTTCAAATTATTTTTTTTGTTGTAAGAGAAAACAAAGCAGTAAGCACCACACCAATTCCAACTGCAAAAAAAACTTGGGCAGCGGAAAAAGTTGCATACGCATGATCAATGAACACTGCAAAGGCAAATCCAGAATGAGGCAGAGGTTCTATGATAGTAAACAATTTTGTTGCAAGTGAAGTGATGTGCCAAGAAATTGGTGTGTACACACACAATGTGCAAAGTGTTCAAACATGTGGGAAGACAATCTCTATTTTGAAAGCATGTTGTACAGTTGTGCTTTTAAATCCAGAAAAGTTAAATGTCAAAGGTACATCACCTGATTTTTTGCTTGAAAAATAGGATGAAGAAGTTGAAAAAGGCATAAAGTGTACAGGCTGAAAAAGGCGCTCTATGGTTTGAAGCAAGCTCCTAGAGCTTGGTACAGTCGGATTGATTCCTATCTCACTGAAAATGGATTTCACAGAAGTGAAAGTGAGCCAACATTGTACACCAAAGTGAATGAGCAAGGTAAGATGTTAATTGTCTACTTGTATGTAGATGATTTAATATTTACTGGTGATTTTGGCATAGCAGATTTTAAAGCAGTCATGGAAAGTGAATTTGAAATAACTGATCTGGGGCTCATGAAGTTTTTTCTGGGCATTGAAGTTCAGCAGTCTGAAAGTGGTATTTTTTATATCACAGACAAAGTATGCAAGTGAAGTTTTAAAAATATTTAACATGTCTAATTGCAAGACAGCCCCAACACTAGTGATAACAGGCTTAAAATTAAGCAAGGATGATGAAGAATCCACTGTAGATCCTATGCTATTCAAAAGGCTTATATGCAGCCTTATGTATTTAATAGAAACAAGACTAGACATTATGTATGGAGTAAGTCTGATCTCAAGATTCATGGAGTCACCAAAAGACTCTCATTGGCAAGCAGGTAAAAGAATTCTGAGGTATGTAAGTGGCACAAAAGACCTTGGTATTATGTATTCAACCTCAGAAAATTTTAAACTCACTAGCTACACTGACAGTGACAATGGAGGCAGCATAGATGACAGAAAGAGCACATCTGGGTACACATTTCATTTTGGTACAGGTGTTGTTTCATGGGCTTCAAAGAAACAACCCATAGTAACTCTGTCTTCAACAGAAGCAGAGTATGTTGCAGCAACAAGTGCTGCATGTCAAGCTGTCTGGATGAGGAGAGTGTTAAAAAACTTGTCACAGAACCATCAAGAACCGACAACCATCTTCAGTGACAACAATTCAGCCATTCCATTATCCAAGAATCATGTGTTTCACAAGAGAACCAAGCACATCAACATAAGGTTTCATTTCATAAGAGAGTTGGTGAACAACAAAGAAATTTGTTTGGAATTTTGCAGGTATGAAGATCAACTTGTAGACATCTTTACAAAACCATTGGCAAATGACACATTCCAGTATCTGCGTAGTTATCTTGGAATGACAAGTTCTGCACCGTGAACTATGTCATGCACAGAGAAAGTCTAAGCTCTGAAACATTTTGTAAATTTTGTTTTAAAAATCCCCATCTGCTCATAATTAAGGGGGGGTGTTGGAAATATTAATTACTCGCAGATCCGTATCTGATCTCAACTGACTCTGTCAGAATCCGTATCAGTCCAAATCTTGTCGGTCAGTCTCATAAGAGTGAAGACTCCGCGATTCAGCAATGTAAATGTCACGTGCCCCAATTTGCAAAACATTTTATGTTTTAAGAAACCTTATGTTATATTTTATTATAAAGTCTATAATTTATGACCAAGTGGGGTCAAGGATAATTGAATGTAATTGCTGAATATTTTATTAATAAATAAATGAAAGATGAGACAATGGCTTAAGGAAGTTGTTAAATGAGGTACACCAAGTCCCACAAAACAAAGACAGTGTCCAAATGTACCGCTACACGCAGAAGAAAAATGAATATTGGCAAGGAAGCTTACACAATGGAGTGATAGTCAAGCCATGCGGTCATGAGCATGCGACCCTCTCTTCCAGAGAAAGGTAAAAGATAGGTAAAGGCGAGTTTTTAGGGTTTAAAAGAACTTATATGATAAATACCAAAAGGTCAAAACCCTATCCATGGAACTTCAACCACGTGTCCTCATATTTATTTCCAAGTTGTGGGTTTTTTATATAGTTCGAAGACCTCTCGAAGTAAATCTGCAAACATTAACAAATTGTAATAGGACTTTGGTTATAGTATTTTCTTTTACATATAACACTTGATATAGATTTTAAACCCTAACGAGCATTGTAAGAAGTTATGAACTATAATAAGGTATTTTATCAAAGTTCTTTAACCTTAAAAAAAAAACCATGCTTATGCTAGAGTTATATTTTTATCAACCATGGTTTTAGGCAAGAAGTTATGTAAGTAAAACATTAACATTGAAAGAGTTTTAAAACATCATGCTATAATGAATTTTGGACTTAGAAAAAGAACTCATAAAAGACTTACTCCTATATGTTTGTGAGATTAATACTAAGATTTATAGTTTGTTTTGATAGTCTAGATATTAGAAATTAGATTTGCTTACCCCCTTGTGAAATGGGGAAACTTATGAGGGTTAAGTTGGATAGTTTTTATAGAAAATAATTCTTCCTTCCTTACATAAAAAGTAATAACACTATAATTTAAAGAAATACAATTTGTATTAGTGCATCTCTAATTGTTAAGTATTAGGATAGTCATAAACTATCTTATGCACTAAGTATTAGTTTTCATGTGCGTTTATCAGTCAATGTACTTTATGACTTTAATTAGATCACAGATCTCCTAGGTTAACTTAACTCGATATTTGTGGAAAGAAATTTGCTTCACAAGATGCCTTTCACTAGATTGCATACATGCATTTAACCAAAATTGGATTGATGAAAGTTGAATGAACAAGTTAGTTATAACAAAGTAGAAAAGCAACTAGACTAGGTTCAGTTTACTGAAAATACTTTTATTCTAGAAACTATTTGGAACATAAATATTCAGATCAACGATACCTCTTTTATTGCTCAACGCTGTAAAATAAACAAATTTACTAGCATTTTATTTTATGCTAGTTCAGATAATAATCTTAGATCTAGAAAACTAGTAACAAAACTTCTTACATGTAAAGGGCCTGTAAAAGAAGCATTACTTCACTACATTAGCTATAATCTAAGTAAGCCTTGATCTCAACTGAAGTTCTTTCCTACTTATCATAAGACAGTAAAACAAACTTAGTACTAGAAATTAAACAGATGTTTCATTTCCTGTTATTCCAAATCATAACCTGCTAATTCAAATCCTTAACATTGAATTATGAAAATAAACTAATAAGTTTACAAAACTAGAGATTAACAAAACATTCGATTCTAGTTAAATTATGTTTAAAGTAACCATTAGCAGTTAATTGTTCATAGGCAATGACGACTACAACCATTTTATGTTACATGAAAAATTTTAATTTTTTACGAATTTTTGGAGTATTACATGTGGTATCAGAGCACAAGTTCAGACACTAGGCCTGAATGTGGCTCAACTTGCATAGATAAACAGTAGATTTAATGCATGCATACTAATTATTAGTTTTCTTTTTGAAATATTATTTCCAGAGAATTTTTCTGAGTTAAAACTGCAGGTATGGAAAGATTGGAAGAATATGCAGATGAAGGATCCCCGTTTATTGAACGAAGTAATTCTAGAAGAGAACCCATACAAGAACAAATAACTAAGTGACTCTTCTGAATTATTACAAACGGTTAAGGAATTAAGAACTGAGATGGAAACAGTCAAAGAGGAAAACGAAAGAATTCTGAGAGCTCGAGAGGAGCTGAATCAGATCTTAATGGAAAATTTTCAGAATGAAGAAAAAGATAAAAGAACGGAATCTGAAGATATGTCCTACTAACACAAAAACAAAAAGTCTAAACAGTCTAAAATCGAAAGTAGCTCATCTTCTGAGGAGCTGAATCAGATCTTAATGGAAAATTTTCAGAATGAAGAAAAAGATAAAAGAACGGAATCTGAAGATATGTCCTCCCAACACAAAAATAAAAAGTCTAAACAGTCTAAAATCGAAAGTAGCTCGTCTTTTGAGAAAGTGATTTCCATTCAAAAGCCATTAGAATGAGCCTATATAACTAAGTTTGTTTTGAAAATCAATTTTAGACCATTAATCAAATATGGGTTTGAATTTTAATTAATATCTATAATAATACTAACCTTATCATTATGGTTTTAATATTTTTAATGTTGATGGTATTATTATTATAAACCTGATTGTTATTAGCATAATTATGTGTATTAATATCATTGGCCTATATATAATAGCTTTATCGATAAAGGCATTAATATTATATTAATGATTATGTATTCTTAAATTAAAATAAGCAGCAATATATTAGTTTCTTAAAATATTATTAATAACTTTAAATTTTATAACAAATTAATTATTAGGTTAATGTTTTTTTTAAATAAACTTATTATATTGCATTGTCACAAAATTTACATAGATATATAGTGGATGACATTTCTAACACTTAAAAAAGAAGACACTGCCAAGTCCCAAAACTAAAAATATACTATAAGCTACCTTCATAATTAGTCTGTATTTTGTCATTATTGCGCTATAGAGTTTTACAAAGAAACTAAAAGCTTCAATGAAAGTTTTATAGTAGATGGAACATAAGAGTGTGTCTTAATGTTTTGCACCATCTAGCCTCCATCTAGAGCTTCAATGAACTTCCCATAACCATCTTTCCAACAAATCTCCCAAGTAAATCCTAACTCATTAAAACCTCCACTATCTCCCTACCCACGTCAATTCCTACTACCATTTCACCTATTCCTTGACATGCTTGATGCATTTTTTACTTCTCTTGAGCTTGGGATTAGCTCGAGACTCCTTCAGTTTCATGTTATCTTTTTGTAGAGCTTAAAAAATGAGTTTTTATCACTCAACACCCAAACCCCCTTTCCTTGAAATCTTTGTCACTTGATAAGAAGATTGAGCGTCCAATCTAGCATGACAACCACCATCTAAAGATTAAATGATTTTGTCCACTTCATTATCTCTAGGCCTAGTGTATATTCCACTTCTTGCCTCAAATCACCACCCGGCTTAGGAGATTTGAACCTTGAAAAATGTATTGGACTGGACTCTACTTCCTTAAATTCTCGCATTTTCTTCCATAACTCCAGTATGATCTAGGAGGATATTGGTGGCCACCCACCTGTTCCTCTTGGATCCCCACCATTGTTTCTTTTAGTTTTCCAGTTTCCTTAATTGTAGCACAATTTACTATTTTTGGCAGTTTTCGGGTCCTAAACTTTCGGAGCCGTTTTGAGGCCCTAAAGGACGTTTTTTTGGCATCAAATGGTCGAGCAAATATGAGTCCATTTCAAGCTCAATATTTGTTGTTTATGTATGTAGTCCTTAAACAGATCTTTCTAACGATATATCATGCACGTCAAACAGAGGTAGTATGCTAAAGTTACGACCCCGGGAAATTAATGTACCAAGTTACCTAGCGGGGCCCACATTAAGGCGTTTCACCTCCTAGGGTTAAGTTTTTGGATGTGTAGGGTTTCCATTGTTTCTTAATAATATATAGGCTTTCGAGCCTCACTGTAACACAGAGTTCAGAGGCATGTAGCCACCACATCTCTTCTCAGAGATAAGCTACCAGCACTCTAGCTAGTTTATTTCCATTATGTATGTAAACAGGTTTCAGTTATTGATTAATGAAATGAAGTGTTATTTCCGCTGCATATTTGTTTCTATGGTTATTTGTGTATTCTGTTGCGTTCCTGCATAAATCCGGATCAGTGGTATCAAATCAATTTGCTCTTTCTCGATCCTTTCTTTGCATGTCCCCAACGAGGGCAGGGTATAAAGAGTTAGGGCTCGATCTGGTTGAACCTTTGCAAGATTAGCCTCGCAAATCCCGACGACCACCCATGGGGGACGAAAAGAAAGACGAGGGAACAGAAGATCCTATCAAAATGTTTCTCTAGGAGGCCCTTGAAAAATAAAGGAATGCGATGATGGATAACTTTGCCCAGATCCTTCAACGACTTCCCACTAGCGGCGCATCTGCATTTAGCAGCCACTCTGGAGGTGCAACCCCTTTTAAGGTACAAGTAAACTTCGACATTCCCATATTTGATGGTCGAATAGATGCAGACGCCATAGATAAATGGTTGAATCTATTAGAAGTATATTTCTCGGTTCATGACTTTTCTGACCGGGAAAATATTACTTTTTCTCTACTCAAAGCCGCCCCCCATGTCAAGGACTGGTGGGAAACCTACTGTGAGAGAAAGGATGAGGAGGAACCCTCTTTGTTCTCGGCTGTACCCACTTGGAATTCTTTTTGAGATGCCATCAAGGGACAATATTATCCGGTGGGGAGCTATGAGGACAAGTACATCCAATGGACTACGCTGCGGCAGCAAAGAGATCAAGATGTGCATGAGTTGATGAATCTATTGCATACCCTGCACACCAAGTTGGGTATCAAAGATTCAGAGAAACATTTGGTGCTGAAGTACCGCAGTTGTCTGCACAGATACATTCAGGAGGAAATGGAATTCCTCGACATCTCCTCGCTTGGTACGGCATATCGGTACGCTGCCAAAATTGAGCAAAAATTCAAACAGAAAAAGCGAGACTTTGGATCTGCGAATCAGAAGCAAGGGAAAGGTTCCCCTAAACCGTAGAACCAAGGACACATCCAAGGCATGGATACTTAAGAAAACTGGCCAAAGCTGCAAGCAAAGAGCAACACTGCAAAGCCGAAGAAGGAAGCGGGAAAGTGGTGCGAGTTCCATAAGAGCCCCACTCACAACACAAGTGAGTGTCGGACTAAGCAGTCACTAGTGGCCGACATAAAGGCTTCTGAATCAGATGCATGCTCTGACACTGAATCAAAACCCGAGAAGGGGAATGACAGAGGGAAGAAGATTATCGATGCAGAGCCCAACACCACCGTTGGCACCACGAAGATCCAAAAGGAAGAACCAGAAGATTCAGAGGAGGATGAGCATCTATTCCACTCCCAGATGTGGGTAAAGGGTTCCTCGCTACAGTTCATTGTCGACAGTGGGAGCCAAAAGAACCTGATTTCAGTAGAGGTTGTGAAATGGTTGGGTTTGCTGACCACAGCACACCCGCAGCCGTACACTATTGGGTGGCTTCACCAAGGACGAGATCTTCGGGTCAGCCAGCAGTGCCAAATTCCCTACAGCATCAAGCCCTTCACCGATGAGTTATTATGTGATATTGCTCCTCTTGATGTTTGTGATGTATTATTAGGTAAACCGTACTTATGGAAGCGACATGCTGTGGATGAGTCCCAGCCTCACACTATTATTATTACGTTGGGAAATAATTTGTACAGAATACCAGAGGTACCACCCCCTGCCACTATCTCTTTGGTTACTACAAAACAATGCAGTAAGCTCATTTCCAAAACCGAGAAGTTTGTTTTCTTGATGATCCGCCCTCAGGGCAAGAAGAAGATCGTTGCCACAACATCTAGATAGGGCCCCTCCTCACGACAACAACAAATGGACAAGGTCGTGGAGGAGTACCGGGACATATTCACCTCACCCACCGGGGTGCCTCTCCACTGTTAGGTCAAGCACCCCATCGATCTGACCCCAGGTGCGCCGCTGCCCAATGGACCGATCTATCGCCATTATGTTCTAGAGAATGATGAAATCAAGAGGCAAATTCAGGTTCTGCTGTAGAAGGGTCACATCCAGCCAAGTTCATCGCCCTGTGGGAGCCCGATCGTGTTGGTACAGAAGAAGGATGGGACTTGGAGACTATGTATTGACTATCGGGCTCTAAACAAGATCACTGTCTGGAATAGGTACCCGATCCCATGGATCGATGACCTCCTGAACTAGCTTAAAGGGACGAAATATTTTAGCAAGATCGACTTAAAGTCCGGGTATCACCAGGTACCAATCGAACCGACCGATGTGTGGAAGACTGCCTTCAAAGCCAAGGAGGGCCTTTTCGAATGGTTGATCATGCCTTTCAGGCTAACGAATGCTCCTGCAACCTTCATGAGACTGATGGACGACATCTTACAGCCATTCACCAACTCATTATGGTAGTAGTGTACTTGGATGACATCCTGATCTTCAGCCAGACTTGGGAAGAGCACCTCCACCACATCCGACAAGTCCTCCAAACATTGCAGCAGCACAAGTTGTGTGCCAATTTGGACAAGTGCACTTCTGGCATGACCCAGGTTCAGTATCTGGGATACATTATTAATGAATATGGGGTACATGTCAATCCAACCAAGATCCAATTCATTCAAGATTGGCCAGCCCCAACTACTCTAACAGAGCTTTGCAGCTTTCTGGGCCTTGCTAATTTCTACCACAGGTTCGTGTTGGGATTCTCTCATATCACTTGGCCCTTGAGTCAAGTCACCAAGGGAGGAGCGAAAGCAAAATTCTTTTGGTCGAAAACTCAACAGAAGGCGTTTGTAGAATTGAAACATCGCCTATGCTGTGCCCCAGTGCTCACATTACCATACTTGCAACAACCATTTGAGATCGAGATAGATTCCTCTGACTATGCTATTGGGGCATTCCTTACTCAAAAAGGGCATCCAGTGGCATATCACAATGAGACACTGTCCGCAAATATCCCACTTATGACAAAGAGATGTATTCCATTGTACAGGCTTGCCGATAATGGAAGCATTACATTTTGGGGAAGGAAACAATCATCCACACAGACCACCGACCCCTGCAGTTCATGCAGACACAAGGAAAGTTATAGAACAATCGCCATCAGAAGTGGTCCACATATCTACAACAGTTTCATTTGAACATCAAGTACAAGAAGGGAAGCACCAATAATGTTGCAGACTACCTCAACCGACCACCGATCATGGCGATAACGACCGTGCTCAACTCTTGTGGGCACGAGACTTCTGATTGGCCGATTCTCTACAAGAGTGATCCATAATTTAGCCACACATACCAGATGCTCTTGGAGGGAAACCAAGTTCCAAAATTTCACCTCCAAGATGTACTACTGTGTCACATGGGACACCTTTGTGTTCCTTCAAGCAAGCGTGCCAAGATGATTTCAGAAGCGCACTACAGTCAGGTCGCTGGGCATTTCAGGGTCGAGAAAATAGTGGCAGTACTGCAGAAGTATTTCTATTGGCCAAACCTTCGACAGGACATCGGGAAGTGCATCCGATCCTGCACTGCCTGCGCCATTACCAAACCATCCATCAAGAAGCAAGGCCTCTATACTCTGTTGCCTACCCCTAGTCGACCTTGGGAATCCATCTCCATGGATTACATGTCAGGCCTTCCTTCTACCAAGCATGGCAACGACTGTGTGTTTTTGGTCGTTGACAGATTCTCAAAGATGGCCATAATGGTGGCCTGCAAGAAGAATATCACAGCAGAAGCCATTGCTAAACTCTTCTTTGAACGAGTGTGGGTACACTTTGGGATCCCACAGTTTATAATCTCAAACCGGGATAGCAGGTTCCTTAGTACATTCTAGTCTAGCCTATGGTCAATGCTAGACACCAAGCTCACAAAGTCCACAGCTTTCCATCCCCAAACTAATGGCCAAACAAAGGTCGTCAACAGGATGATCGTACACATTTTGCGCATGTACAACTCAAAGCATCCACGCACATGGGATGAGAGCCTCCCTTATGTACAACATAGTTATAACCAGGCCCTCCACAGCTCAACCAACCACAGCCCCTTTCAGGTGGGCTTGGGATTCCAACCACTATGTCCCATTGACGTAGCCATGCCATTTGCAGCTACTCAGGATGATTCAGCTCATATCCAGTCTGAAGTTTCCAAGGCAAACAACTTCATTGAGTGCATTCAGCACATTCGCCAACAGGTTCATGACATATTGGACAGATCCAATGCTAAGTACAAACAGTGACATGATCAGCATCGGGTGCAACACAACTTCCAGGTGGGCGACAAAGTGTGGACACATTTGCAAAAGAGCGCCTCACTGGACCCCACTGTAGGCTTCGCCCGCTCTAATATGGGCCATACACCATCACCAAGGCTGTCGGGGACAATGCCTTCGAGCTCAGTATTCCACCATTCCTTGGTCTGCACCCAGTGTTCAATGTGGACCGCCTTTGGCCCTACTTTCCACCTCTACTGGACACATCAGATGTGGCAGAACAACTCACACCAACAGAGTTAAGCCCTGACTACATGGAACAAGCCACCGTGGATTTGATTATGGACACATAGATCAAGAACACCCACCAGCAGAATATCCAACTATATCGAGTTGTCAAAGCAGGCCAACTTCTTCACCAAGGAAAGTGGCTCACCAGGGACCAAGTTCAATAGAAGTTTCCTCATCTCATGGAGGAACTCAACGTAATGGGGACCATTGCTTCCTAAGGGGGGAGGAATGATCCAGGACGATATTGGTGGCCACCCACCTATTCCTCTTGGACCCCCACCATTGTTTCTTTCAGTTTTCCAGTTTCCTTAATTGTAGCACAATTTACTATTTTTGGCAGTTTTCGGGTCCTAAACGATGTTTTTTTGGCATCGAATGGTCGGGAAAAATGAGTTCATTTCAGACTTGATATTTGTTGTTTATGGATGTAGTCCTTAAACAGATCTTTCTAATGATATATCATGCACGTCAAATGGAGGTAGTATGCTAAAGTTACGACCCCGGGAAATTGATGTACCAAGTTACCCAATGGGGCCCACATTAAGGCGTTTCACCTCCTGGGGTTAGGTTTTTGGATGTGTAGGGTTTCCATTGTTTCTCAATAATATATAGGCCTTTGAGCCTCATTGTAATACAGAGTTCAGAGGCATGTAGCTACCACATCTCTTCTCAGAGATAAGCTACCAGCACTCTAGCTAGTTTGTTTCCATTATGTATGTAAACAAGTTTCAGTTATTGATTAATGAAATGAAGTGTTATTTCCGCTGCATATTTGTTTCTATGGTTATTTGTGTATTCTCTTGCGTTCCTGCATAAATCCGGATCACAATAGCTCATCACGTGAACAAAAAAAAAAATTTAAGGTCGGTGAGTTCATCCTTGGCATCGTCCACTTGATCTAGCCTAGGTCCAATGACTTTGTAAACCTATAAGAGAGAGTGAAAAATCAAAATTGTGGAAACCCTAGAGGGCTTATTCCATCACTTTAGATACAACGATATCCGTTTCGTATGATCAATTGATCCCTTATTGAATATGTATTATTTTGGACATGACATTGCCATGATCACTATTTGATTGTGACTGATTTATCCCTTGTTGGTGTCCATCATATGTCTTGGCTACTTGGAAATAAGGGCCATCTACGTCTCCTCTCACATCATCCTCATCATTACTTTCAACAATTGTCTAATCGAGGTGGAGAGCATCTTATTTGTCAGTTGTGCATCTTAGATCCTGACTATGGTACATCCCAAGCTCCACTTTCCTTCATTCTCTTCCATCTTCCAATTGTTTTTTCATTTATGTTCTTCGTTAGCTAGGGTTATTCTACATGCTTCTCTCCAAGTATGGCATTACTTGTATAAAATTTTGTATGAAATTTATAAAATGAAATAACTCAAATAAATGGAATATTCATATCAACCTAGTTTATAAGATCTAAGCTTAACACAATCGGTTTGGAAGAGGGACACACAACAAACAAATAAGAGTTGTATGTAGCTTAGCCCCTTCCGTTTGAGTGATAAAATTAATTTATTTTTACCAAACATATTAATGAATTTGAAAGTTTTTTAACAAAGAGGCAATATCATGTGATAAAGAAAGGTTGACCACTTAGATTTCACAGTTTTTGTGTTTCTATAAATATTATCATAACTTCAATGGGTGAAAACATGAAGTTCATCATTCAAAGCAACATAGTACGATTTGACCATAAGCATATTTTTTTATCACATAAATCCCTCTCATAACTATAACAAGACCTAATGACAATGCCCACATTTTTTTGTATCACATAAATCCCTCTCGTAACTATAACAAGACCTCAATAAAAATGGCTACATAAGAAAGTGACAAGCTACATATATTTTGTTTATCTAAATGCAAAATAATAAAATACACCATTCCCATTTATATAACTAAATAATTGTCCAATTGTATAAAAAAATGGAAGTGAAAGTTAGTTCAATAGTAGATTTCCATATATTTTCCTCTCTCAATGTGCCTACGATCATTTACATTTGATGGGTCTAAAAATCAACAAATTCAATGCATTTAGAGAGGCTTTCGAAAATGTACCATGTACAAAACGATAAATATTTGTATAAAGTACTAATGTATATATGATTTTTTTTAATATTTTGTTAATAATCAATGATATGCCCCTCTAAAGCTAAGCATTTCATGTGGTGTATTTTGGAAAATAAATCTCCTACATGGGACAACCTTCAAAAAAGAAAAATTCTTGGTACCGGATGGTGTTCTCTATGCAAAGAATGCTTTCGAAATGTTCATCAATTTTTTCTTACTTGTCTATTCATAAAGGTTGTATGGATTAAAAGCTCCACACTGTTAACACACACTTTCAGGTGGCTGGGTGAAAGTTGGAAAGGACAAAAAGTGGGTGAAGAAGAACGTAGTGTAAAAAATATGTATATGATAATGTATAAGATGGTTACATAAGAAGTGCCTCGGGTAATTTATACCATAAGTGGGGAAGGGAGGTGACTTTTCAAGTCACCTCTTTAATTTAATTACATTAATTACTAAAACTAGTCTAGATTAACCTAGTTTCGTATTTTAAATTTAGCATTTACAACAAAGTGTGGTCGATGCTCTTCAGAACTGGTCTCAGAACTCGGATAATTGCCCCTTTAAAACACTCTTCGTTATCATCAACTAGGGTATGTATTTGGATCGAAACAACGTTATTTTTCATCATCAACCAAAAATGTCTAACCTAGTAGCTTCTCAAGGAGTGGCTATACTAAGTGTGTTGTCAGGATAATTCTTGAAGAACATATAAACAAACACATTCCTTGGGGTTTTTTTGACAGGGCCTACCAAGGAATGCCTCTGGTCTATGGAGGAGGGAGTGTCCTTCATCTTTTTTATTCCCATAGTTTTAAGACTAAAGTAGGACTTGGGGAAGCCTCCAATAATTTTGCAGAACTTTTCTCTCTGAAACTTCTTCTCTTGTTTTCTCTGGAAAAAGACTATAGAACATCCAAGTTTTTGGGGATTCAATCCATGTAATAAATTGAATTATGGAGGTTTAGCGGTGTCACAATATTCCTTTGGCTACTTTACTGGATGAGATCAAGTTAATTAAAAGAAGTTTTGACTCCTTTTCATGCCACCATGTTTACAAGGAGCATAACAAGTTGACGGTTGTCCTTTGTAAAGAAGGCTTGCAAATGGTGGTAGGGCAATGGCTTATAATTGAACAACAAATTGAATATTATCATAGACCCTTTATTGAAGGAACATGTCAACAAGGACTCATAGTTATATGTATAGACACAATATCAGACAATAGGCTATGACCTCCTTTTTCTGATAATATATGCTAGACATATATCTTCAGTATGTAATTTTGTTTTAAGGGAACGTGATTTTGCTCCAAGAAGATTTTGAACGCTAACCTAGGTTGAGGTGAAGCTCGGCTCATCCACGATCTCATCAGGAATTTTTTGCATGTTTTGATCTTAGCTGCGATTTGACTGTTTCTTCCATGGTCGTGGGAGGGGGCTCTTCCCCTCCCCTGAACTCACTGCTTTCAGGAGATTGGTATCAACAAGCAGCAAGAGGAAGCTCAGTCCGACTCAGCTGAAATTTGTCAAGAAATTATACAGCATTCCTTCTGTGGATTTACCTGTAGAACACCCTTTTCGAACAGCCATGAATATTGTAGATCGGGGTCTTATGGGCCAGTTTACTGGTCTCTGGTCATTCCCCAAGGAAATCAATGGGTGGGTTTATAGTAATTGGAAGACCTTTATCTCGAAAGGCATTCACGGTAATCTTGTAGGTAAAGGATATTACGTATTTCTCTTTGAAAATTCAGAAGATAAAGATTTAATATTTAGAAACTCTCCATATTTGATGGGCCCTCAAGGGTTGTACCTGAACAAGTGGACACTGAACTTTAATTCGAGTAAAGATGTTCCTTCAGTTGTTCCTATCTGGGTTAGGCTGCCGCATCTCCCTCTTCACTGCTGGAAACTGGAGTCCTTAGAAGCTATAGGGAACCAATTGGGGAAGTATATAGATATGGATGAAAGAAGAGAACAATATTATTGTGCCAGAATATGTGTTGAAGTTGAGTTGGAGGTAGGGCTTCCTGAAGTAATTAAATTGACAGTAGCAGATTGGTCGCATGTGCAAAAGATTGATTATGAGCAACTACCTTTTAAGTGCATACATTGCCATGGATATGGGCATTTTGCTAGATCATGTAAGAAGAAAGAGGAGGAAGAATCTATCAAAGAGAAGGGAGAACAATGGACACAAGTACAACAAAGCAAGGAAATAAATCAAAGGGGAAAAGAGGAGAAATGGGGTGGGGTAGTAATCTCAACAGGAAAAAGCAGAATGAAACTGGGATAGCTATGAAGGAAATAACATTACAAAACAATTTTGAAGTGTTGAGCAACCCAGAAGAACAAGTGCTCCCGGTGCTTAAAGAGGGTGAAGCTCAACAATCTCAAGATTTGACAAGAGAAGAAAATAAAGATTCGGCTGAGTAGGATCTTCGTACTCCTGCTAGTGGTTCCTCCCCCGCATATGTAGAAATGGAAAAAAAGAAACCTATGGATAACTCTGGTTCATCTAAAGAAGAGTCCCTTGAGAGGTCTTCAAAAAAGGGCGTAAATATCATAAGAAGGTTCGGGAAGAAGAAGTCGAACATCTGAAGATGCAAGGAAGTCAAGCTACGATAGAGATGTCAATTCGCTGGAATACTCAGGCTAGACCTATAAAAGGAGGCCCTCTACCTTCTGTCAATAATAAATAATGAACATTGTCTCTTGGAATTGTAGGGGGTTGGGAAATCCTTCGAAAGCTGAAGTTTTTAAAGATCTTATAAAAATGGATTCACCCGATGTTCTACTGCTCCAAGAGACAAAAATAGAAGAGGAAACTATTCTCTCCTTAAGCAAAAATAATTGGAAAAAGAATACAGGGAAGGTTGTGAGTGCACGGGGTTCATCTGGTGGACTAGCAACCCTGTGGACAGAGGAAATGTTTTCAATGGTAAAATCATTTGAAACACAGCATTGGATATTTACCGAGCTCCGACATATTCCAAGTAATATCTATTAGGCTATTTTTAATCTTTATGTGCCTGTAAATTTTCAAGAGAAAAAAGAATGTTTGAATTACCTTGCAGATTTTTTTGCTGCAAATATTCCCTCAAATATCATTGTGGCTGCTGATCTGGATATTACATTGGATCCAAAAGAAAAAAAAGGAGGAGTCTGTGGGAGGGATCACATGCATAAATCGGTGGAGAATCTCATTCTATTATGGGATATGTTACTTTAATCGAAAGAAAGGTAAAAACACTTGGACTAACAATCGAACGGGAGCAGCCAATATCTCAACAAGGTTGGATCACTTCTTGGTTCAGATGTCACATGCCCCAATTTGCAAAAACAATTTAATGTTATTTGAGGAACATTGTGTTATATTTTATGCTAAGTTTGTAATTGATGACCCAGTGGGGTCAAGAATAATTAATGTAATTCAGAATATGTTATTATAAATAAATAAATGATGAGACCACAGCTTAGAGAAGTTGTTAAAAGAGTGTTTACTGGTCAATTGGTGGAGGAGACTGGATGGAGAGTACACTGACAAGTGGCAACATCCTCAAACTACTTCCAAATGTTGCAAGTGGAAACTTCCCTATATTTGTGGTCATGATTCCCCAAGAAAGTCGAATTGGAGTAGGTGGCTCATTAAATGAAAACGGACCTAGAAGACCTAGGCATCTCTATAAAATTTCCCATTGAAGAAAACTGAGGCTGCTCATTCTAGGAGGTGATCATTCAGGGTGAATGAATTTACTCAAGAGAAATTCAATGGAGGGGGATTACTGAAGTGAGTTTGAGGGGTTAACTGCTGAGACTGAACTTATTGCAGCTATTAGGCTGAATTTCTTACTGTTGTGAGCATATTTTAATTACTGAGGTAATTGGACCAATCAGTTGACAAAAGGTCTTAAGGTTATAGTCTCCACCCAGTGCTCTGCCAAGAGGACCAGGAACAAGCTCGGGAGTCCTGAGGAAGCACTGTCTGAGCATTATCCAAGAGATTGGTTGGGAGGAATAGCCTCCTTAAGTTGTTGTCGTCTTATCATTGACAGGTTCTATTTGTCTTTATGTTATTTTTATTTACCGTCCTCAGTAAAATGTTTGCTAGTTTTTAAATACATGCATGTTAGTATTTAATTAGGGTTTATGAATAAAGAAGTAACCGTGTAATGTTAGACTTGGTAATTTGTAGTTTATGTTAGAAATAGTAATAAATATGCAAAATGAGAAATAGATAGAATTAGAATTTCCATACTGTATTTTTCCACGCCTGGCTCAAGCAGTACTCTAGTACAGCTGGGTGTTTAGGTGAATATGATGATTCTTTTCACTTGAATGAAAATTGTAACTACATTTTACTTTAGTTTGCTTATGATTTCTACTATAAAGAAGTAGTAAATAATGTCTACATTAAATGTATTTACTTCAGATAAAAACTAAAAGATAGGTATGTACAAACATTTAGTAATCATATTATTTATAGAACTATTCTAATATTAGTATTCTTTATCAAACATAGAACTTACAGTTTAATAAATAAACATAAGTATAGTAAACAGGCTATCATCTAAGAACCAGGTAAATAGATTTTTCAAAACATTTTTATAACATTTAATTTTCAGACACTATGTGTCTCTGATCTTATACAGAAGTCTCTACAGTAACTTAAATACACTACTTAGATTTGAAAGATAAATATATCCTATTCACAAGTATGCAGCAATAAACCCTAATCCTTCTTAGCTGAGATTTAAAAACAAGTTGTAAAAATCATTAAGGAAAATATGAAATAAACAGCGCTAAGAATTATTAAGTATAAATAATGCTATTATCGAACTATAGGGTTTACTTATTAATTAACCCTTTTGAGCCAAAGACAGAGTAAAATATTACTCTTAAACACAATAAAATGTCCCATAAACTTTGCACTGGAATCCTTATAATACAGGATAATAATTAAAATATTACATAAACAATTTGTTGAAAACAGAATTGAATACTCAAATATTAGATAAATAATTTGCAAAAATAGAATCAAATAATAAGGAATGGCTTACAACCTTTAGAATTAAAGGGTCGAGGCTCAGGCATGTTAACAAAACCAAACTATGGAAATATATATATATTTATATCAAACAGTAACCATAATTTACTGATAGGAGAAAAATCTTGTTTTCATTTACAATCCTGACTCCTTCACAGGCTCTCTTCACCAACTAAAATCTATTATAAAAACTAAAACTTAACTAGACAGAGGTCAACAACCTCATTGAGTTTAGAGATGGGCTCTATCATTTTAAAATGAAAGCAATTACATTGTTCAAGTCGTAAGGCTGAAAACACCAAATAAAAACCATTTTCCATCATGGCTTCCAGAGCCTTCTTCACCTGTGCACGAAGTACGCTTTAAGGGTTCCTAAAACTTTTGCAATAACAAACAAGCTTTGAAACTTAAGCTAGCAAATAATCGATGCCGTGCCATTTCAACCACAAGAACCAACTTCCAACAACCACAACGTCGTGTAGGAAGAAACCCTCGTTGGAACCGGGTCTTACCAGTTGGATGCTCATGTAAAAACTGAAGGGTGAGCTCGCTTTCACCTACAGCATTGGAATCGGGAGCAAATACCTACAAGAATCAAACCGTATTATTATAAATACTTTGTTTGCTTAAAATTTGTAAAAACCCTTGCAAGAAAACTAATTTAAGACCGAGTTAAGGGTAAGTCTTTACATGTGGTAAATCGGAGTTGAAACTAAGGAGGGATGGCCACACCAGGTCGCATTTGGCACCATGTCGGAAGGCAAGAAGACATGAAGACACCTCTGCAAAGGAAACACAAAGAAATCGACTCAACCAGATAAAGGCAGAAGCTTTGAAGTGTTCAGTTGCAGGTTAGAGACAAGCAAAGTCTTTGGGCCATAGTGAAAAGCCAACACCCACTCTCACTGTAACTTTTTAACACTTAGAAAGAACAAAACCATCAACGACTTCTTCCAACAATCACAACGTAGAAATTGCAGGTGAAATGCCAAATGTTTGAAGGTGGTTACAGGCCTCTCATCGCAGCAAGCTCTCAGGTCGACCAACACAAAGGAGGAACTCTCGCTACACAAAGCAAATGAGTAGGGTTTCAAGGTTTTAAGTCAACCCTCGAATGGTTGTAACCTACCCACGTGTCCATCCAAATATTTCTCCAAGCGTGGGTTGAAACCTATAGTCAGCACTGCAATCAAACATTTGCATTATTCAAAACCAACAATCTTTTCAAAACTGTGTAACATATGATTTCCATCATTTGATTTCATCATAGTGGGTTGATTTGTGGTATTTCTACCTTAGGTTATAACTTGGATACTATTGTTATCCTAGAAGATTTCCATGCTTTCAAACAAGTCGAATAGATGGTGTAATATTAGAAATAATAAAAGAGTTATGAGATGGTTATATTATAATTTATGACCATAGTAAAAAGAAAAGCCTTGAACTTCTGAAACATAGGCTTTATGTTGTTTTTATGAAGGAGTGTTCAAGAAACTAAATACTAACAATGATGGAGAATTACTGTTAAAATTCTAACAACCCATTGTCAAAATTATAATTGAAAAACATAGGTAACTTGATCATGCTTTAAGAGAAGGACATATTTTGAGTATTGAAGTGATAATAGCTGCGAGATCACTAAACAGTTTGAAGTGAACTTAAGCCCAAAACCATGAGCTCTATTCTCTCTATGGGAAATGTATAAATAACCAGTACTGTAAACACAAGAAAACCAAACCGTATTCTTTATATTTTTTTTAGAGAATAATCTTCATACGATTGAAGGAACTTTGGTAAGTACTTGCTCTTGCAATTTAAACCCTTGTTTATGTTTTTGATAGAAAGTCATTATGGTGTTAGTGTTGATTTTTGTACCTAGGCAGATGTTCCCTAGGTGACTTTAATTTTGCCTAAAGTCACTTTAAGAGGGAAAAATGTGACCCTCATATTAAAGTC
>LPNX010047212.1:617286-799736 GCA_001517045.1 Pseudotsuga menziesii
CAACAGTTAGTTATAAATACAACTATGGATTTATAACGACAGAAAATAATTGACATTACCTCTTTGAAGACAAGTAGCATATTTAAACCTTTTCTAAAACTAGCATCTTAATCATGCTAGGGAAGTAGTTCTCGACGTAATTTTAAATAACACCTACTGGATCTTACGCTTACCTGCTAAACCTGTAAGGAACCAGTAGTCCAATTGAGTTAGCAGAACGCTAAGTAAGCCCCGATCTCATACAAGAACTCTTACCTACTTAACAAAAGTTAATCATCAGTATATCTAGCAGCAGCAAAATGCAAGTCCTTTTCTAACTCTGATAGAACTAAATCTGTTAAGTCATTAATAGTACTAACTCAGGTGTTTAAGTTTACATCCATTAGTTTACAGGATCTTTTCAAGAAGCAATCCCATGTTCTTTTATAAACTATTTCATTTTCCGCTAACCATTAGCAGTTACTTAGCTGCGACTTTAGACATTTTATGTCACTTTAAAAAAAATTAATTTTTTACGAATTTTCTAGTTATTACATCAGAGCTCTTTTCTAATGGAGAAAAAAACTATCTGCTCCAGCATCTTTCCCAAACTGTCTTCGGATCATAAGACAGTATTGTTGCAACTTGATGATGAAGAATATCTCGGCCCCATTCCCTTTCATTTTAGTCCACTTTGGATAGACCGAGAAGGTTTTATGAATACAATTACCAAGGCGTGGAGTATCCAATTCATAGGATCGATGAATTATGTGTGTGAGAGAAAATTAAAAATACTAAATTAACTCTTAAGGAATGGGTCAAACATTCTCTTAAAACTCCAATCAACGACACGAAACAAGCTCTGGAAAAATTGGAGGAGATTCAATTGGAAATGGAAGAAAAGAAATCACCTCTGATATGTTGGAAAAAGAGCAAAAAGCACAGTTTAACTCCTTTCGAGCTTTCAGGCAGGAATAAGAATATTGGAGATTGAAGTCTCGTAGCATATGGTTGAAATCGGGAGATCGGAATACCTCATTTTTCCATAAATAGTATAGAACCAGACTCTCCCTTAATCATATTTCAGAAATATCCTCATTGACTGGTGAAACTTTTAAAGGCATTTCTCTAATAAAACATGCGGCTGAAACACATTTTTCAGTGTCTGTTTAGAGAGGATGGTTTAATTGAAAAAGATTTAACCTCATAATTTTTGTCCAATATTCCTTTTTTGATCAGTGAGGAGGAAAATGGAGAGCTAATGAATCCTTTTACAGAGGAAGAGATCATTGATGTTATATGGTCTATGGAGCCAGTCAAAGCCCCGGGTCCAGATGGATTCTCTTTTCATTTTTATAGAGTTTGTTGGTTAGTAATCAGAAAATATCTACTCAAGATGATCAAAGCATTTTAGTTAAAATCCAAAGTTGGTGGATGTACCAACTCCACCTTCCTTGCATTAATTCCTAAAGAAGTCAATCCAACTACTTTTGATCGATTTAGACCAATTTCACTTTGTAATGCATCTTATAAAATCTTCTCTAAACTCTTATCTAATCAGCTCAAGCCTCTGTTAGGGAATTTGATTTCCCCTCTTCAAGGTGGGTTTTTCAAACGGAGACACATTCTGGATAATGTGATTCAAGTTCAGGAATCCATGCATTCAGCTTTCAAAGACACGAGAAGGGCATGCTAATCAAACTTGATATGGCAAATGCTTTTGATAGGGTAAACCTATCCTTTCTTTACAAAGTTCTTCGTTCATTTAGATTCAGCTCTACATTTGTAAATTTGATAAAAGCTTGTACAGATAAACCATGGATAGCACCATTAGTAAATGGCAGACCAACAAACTTCTTTCAAGCAACTAGGGGTATTCGACAGGGCTATCCGCTCTCGTTGTTCCTGTATATTCTGATGGTTGATACTTTGAGCATAAACTTATTTGCAGGAAAAGATTCTGGGATTATTCAGGGCATCAAGTCAACAAGTGGGGTAGACTCTATCAATCATGCTCTGTTTGCGGATGATTCACTGCTTTTGGGAGCGGCTTTGCTAAGGATGGCAAGAGCTTTTAAAGAAATTTTGCAAAACTTTTGTCTTATTTTATGGGCTCTTATCAACAATAGAAAGATCACAGTGTATGGTTGGAACATCGATCACTCAACAATTGTGAACATATCACACATTTTAGACTTTCCTAGATATGACACATGGGAAAAGATTAAATATTTGGGTCTTCCATTAACCCTGGGCCAAAACAATCCTTCTCGTTGGCCGGAAATAATTAGCAAGATAAAAGAAAAAAATTCCTCATGGGGTGGTCAATGGCTCACGAAGGCAGGGAAGCTTATAATGATTAAGTCAATACTATCGACTCTCCCAAATTACCAATCCTCTCTTCTTAAGGCTCCAAAAGCAATTATGGATCAGATATCCAAGTTGATTCAAGACTTCCTCTGGAAAGGCAGAAAAGGAAATCAGAATAGAATGCATTTGGTTAAATGGGATATTGTTAAAAGACCCATTCTAGAAGGTGGATTACAAATCAAAGATCTGGGATTGGTTAATCTTTCTATGGGAGGAAAACTTATGTGGCAACTATTCTCTAATAGAAAACACCCGGTTAGTCAAATATTATGGAAAAATATCTTAATGGAGGAACTCTGAGAAATTTACATATAACAAATACTCCTAAAGGTTCTACAACTTGGAATTTATGTAGAAGAGAATTAAAATTCTTTCAACATCAATTATATCGTGTTACAAAGAATTGAAGGAAAATTTACTGTGAGATGACAATATAAAAGGCCATGCTCCATTAAATGATGATATATCCATCACCGAGATCAAGATCTGGCTTGTCAACAAAGGATTTTTAAGGCTATCTGATATTTCAATTTGGGACAGAAAAGAAAATTGGGCATTGTGGAACTTCCCAGAACTGCCAGAACGCCTAACGCACACAAAAAATTGTTGTTGGTTAATTTTTTCAGGGTTGGCTCCAGTCCATTCAACAATTAAGGACACACGGGGATGGGGAAAAATAGGTAAGTATACAACAGTGCAAGGTTTCCAGGCACTACTGTCAAATCTTATTCCAATCCAAAATGCTTCTTTTTGGAAAGCAGTCTGGAACTATCCAAGTATTCCAAAAGTTAATTTTTTTACATGGATATTAATGCAAAAGAAAGCTCTAATAGGTGAAAACCTGCCAAGAAGGGGAATTTTTGGACCGTTTAGATGTTTCCTTCGTAATCAAGCCACAGAGACTTTAGACCATGTATTTGTTGGATGTGTTTTACTCAGAAGGCCTAGGCGCATATCTTGAGTGGGTTGTCGGTTCCAGCTCCTTCGAATTGCAAGTTGGATGTCAAGGTACCCAGGAATTCTCTCGATCAGTCATGAATGGAGGAAAATTTGGCAAGCCATTCCAAAATTTTTATGGTGGAAACTCTGGTTAGCAATAAATGAATTGATTTTTAACAGTAAGCCCACAAAACCAAAAATTGAAGCAACAAAAGCAAAGTCTATGCTATTGGAAGTTCTAGGAAATAAATTTCAAATTGATCCCATTAAATTCACAGCCGAGCATAATTGGCTTGGACTATTGCAGTCGGATAAAATTCAGTTGGGTTCTAGCAGGCCTTTTACCAAACCAAATTGGCAGGTGAGACTTCTGGAAAAATAATTTTCAGAATGGTGGCAAAGAAAAAATAAAGTCTCAATTTTCTTCGATGGAGCGTCAAAAGGAAATCCAGGGAAAGCTAGGGTAGGAGGACTGATATACTACCCAGGAGGAAGGTTAGAAACTAGCTTCAGCTGGGGTTTAGGACAAATTATGAATAATCAAGCAGAAATATTTGCTCTTTTAAAAGCCTGTCAACTTGCGAAGGAAGTTGGATATAACAACCTTCAAATATTTGAAGATTCATAAATTATAATAAAAACTTTAAACTCTGCTCCAAAGTTCAACAATCTAAGCTTGAACATGACTATGCAAAGGCTGCATTTCATCTTGTTAGACTTTGTATTTGTTACCTCTTATCACATTCTTTGAGGATTGAATAAGATGGCGGATTTCAAAGCTAATCACGGCTGCCAACTACCTCTAGGAATGCTAAGTTTGAATGAAGGACCTAGCTTGATGCATCAAATTCCATAAGAGAGAATTGATGGGCAGTGTCAAAAGTACTAAACTAGGAATGAGTAGTTTTGGAAGCAAGGAATTGTATATCCGGGAATATATGTAATTGGGTGAAGGCCCAACCAAATTTTGCCAAAAAATATATATATATTCGTTTTAGTTATAAAAAAAAAGTATTTGATTTTATTTTTATAAATAAAATTATGATTTTTCCCTCGAAAAAAAATAGTGGTGTGATAAACGATGATGACTAGTCAACAAAGTAGGGATTATATAGGTTTGATGGTAGTAGGACATGTTAAAATTAAAACGATGGATTAAAGGGATAGAGAAGTCCTATATTTATGTATGAGTGATGTAATGCATGGCCTGTACATTTGGGATTATACATCAATATAAGAAAAAAAACAAAAACTAACTAGGAAGCACAACGAAAACAAATAATTTCATGTGATACTATAGGGAGATAAAAATTGTCCAAAATGGACCACTTTGTGGCAATGTTCCAGATAGAAAATATATCATAAATTTAGGTATCTAACATAGTTCCACTACAACAAAACCCTATGATTAGCATCTCTTTTAGCTTCCTTTTTAGCGTCTACTATCACTTTTTGTGTATTTTCCATCATTTTTTTGACAAAGCGGATGCTTTTCCACGGGATGGCACTTTTAATGGCGTTATTTGTGTCTCTTTTTTAAAGTTGGCGCTATTTTGGACATTAATTAGCATCCCAATTAGCGTCCCCATTAGCGTCCCCTTTATCGTCCCAATTAGCGTCCCAATCAGCATCTCAATTAGCATCCCAATTAACGTCCCTTTTAAAAAGTTGGCGCTATTTTGGACGCTAATTAGCATCCCAATTAATGTCCCAATTAGCGTCTCAATTAGCATCCCCATTAGAATCCCAATTAGCGTTCCAATTAGAATCCCAATTAGCATCCCAATTAGTGTCCCTTTTTAAAATTTGGCGCTATTTTGGATGCTAATTAGCATCCCAATTAATGTCCCAATTAGCATCCCAATTAGCGTCCCAATTAGAATCCCAATTAGCGTCCCAATTAGCATCCCAATTAGCACCCCAATTATCCTCCCTTCTTAAAAGTTGGTGCTATTTTGGACGATAATTAGCATCCCAATTAACTTCCTAATTAGCATCCCAATTAGCATCATAATTATCATCCCAATTAGCATCTCAATTAATGTCCCAATTAGCATCCACAAAAGCATCCCATATAACGCCAAGAATAGCCTCCAAAAAAACATCTTGAATATCATAACACCATATATTAATCCAGGGTTAGCGATAGGAATTGCGCCATGAATTTTGGCAGGAAAAACATTACACATAGTGCCAAGTATAGAGCCAAGAATTGCGCCTAGAAAACATCCAACATAGTGCCAAGTATAGATACGGGTATAGCACCTTGAATAATGCCATAAATTTCGAAAGGAACCGTGCTAAGAATTGCTCTAGGTTTAAAGCTAGGAGTTTTGTTCGGAAATGTTCAATATAACAATCAAGTTGAGCTCATGTAGGTAGATTGGGATAACAATGTTACTTTCCTGAGTAGCAATTGATTAAAAGTGTCATGCACATTGGCTTCACTTTATCTGAAACACATCGTGAGGAGCTCCGACTCTTTCAGGCTGATAAAGTTGGTCTGGAACTCGTTGGCGATGGCCTTAGCAAGTAACATATTACCACAACCAGATGTCCATGGAAGAGGACGCCTTTTGAGGACACGTTTTATTTTTCTCTTGACATTTTCTAGACCCCCAATATCCTCCCATGAAACATTTGGAACCTAGGCAACCTGATAAATTTAATTTTTTGACATCAATGGAGATATGTATCATGTTTCACATAAAATCAATTGAAAGGGAAACGAAAAATTTCGCTCAGGATCTGTCTATATATAATATATACAAGTTTATAACTACTCACAGTCTCACGGAGGGTAGAGGGGTTTCTAGTGCCCAAAGCAGTCCTCAAGTGCTCATTTGTAACGACCATTGAATTTAGAATTTCAGCATCAATTGTTGTCATCCAAATCAATTACATCCATTTTTTCTCTAATACACTACAGTGCAACATCAGTGCAAAGAGCTGCAAGGTCTGCCCCACTTATCAGTATGTATTCTTGGAAATATGTTCAAGGTGTGCAACTTGTAGCATGGCAATAACAATGATTTTATGTTGTGTGGATAAAGAGAGCACAAGAGAAATCAAGGAATGTGGTAGGATTTACGAGTTTACCTCTTCAACAAGATTCATGTTCTTTGTGTGAATGCGAAGAACCTCCAATCAACCAACTTCATCTGGAAGCCCAATTTCAATTTCCTGATTAAACCTACGTAATCTTCTAAGCGTTGGATCAATGTTGTTGGGAATGTTTGTTGCTCCCATCACAATCACGTGAACTCTAGCTTTGAGGCCATCTATCAATGTCAAGAGTTGAGATACAACATGTATCTCTACTTCACTGTTTTTTTTCTCCCTCTTTGGAGCTATGGAGTCAATCTCATCGATGAAAATAATGGAGGGAGCATTGTCCTATGCTTGTTTAAAGGTCTGTCTGAAATTGCGTTCACTATCTCCAACCATTTTTGAGATAATTTAAAGACCATTAATTAAGAAAAAGAAATATGTTGTCTCGTTTTCCACTGCCTTGTCAATAAGGGTTTTTCCTAAACCAGGAGGACCATAAAGCAAAACACCCTTAGGAAGCTTCACACCAATAGATTTGAAAAGCTGCAGATGTTGAAGGGGAGTTCAACTAGTTCCTTGATTTGTGCCATTTGTTTCCAGAGACTACCAATTTCATCATAATCAATTCCATTCAATTTCTATTCATCTTCTTGTCATATTGGATCTCCTTCACAAAAAATTTCAATGTCCAGAGAAACAATACAATATTCACTAGGATCCATCTCCACGATTTTAAATTCTAAGTTGCGCATCCCCCTCACACAAGAAAGAGGTCCCCTTATCACATAGGGCAATAGGATTCCTTGAAGTAAGCTGCATGTATGTTAATAAAACAATTAGTTGTATGTGGTATGATAATAAAACAATTAGTGTTGCATGGGAATTCACATACATAAGTAGGCACTAAAAACTAGTACTCATGTTTCAAGTAGGCATCAAACAGGTCACCTGTAAGACCCTCAATAGTGTCATCTATAGGAAGAATATGGACACGCTTCACATACTTGACATATGGGCACTGATGAACAGACACCGCATCCCCCTACCTTACTCTCAGATTTGATGTAACAACTCTGTTCATTCTGATTGCATGCTATACACAACTATCATTGCCTTCAACTAAGCAAATTGTATACTTTCTCTTCTTACCCTACACGTGCCATTTCCATAGTGTTAAACAAATGGAGAGAATTCAAGACCCTCAACTATGCAAATTGTATCATTGCTATTCTTACCCTTCACGTGCCATTTTAATAGTGTTAAAAAAATGGAGAGAATTCAAGATCCGGTACAAAAACTCAAGCTCAAATGCAGGCATGGAAACCAAAAATGGTAGAGCGAGGAACCTTAAGGACTGTATCGCTCCTGAATAGCTACAACGTTTCCATCATTTAAGGATTAAGGGATATCATCAAATTCTCATTGCTAACGGATTCATCCACAACTAGGCGATTAGGAGCCTTCTTACACTCAAAAGTCCTGCGACAGTTTGTCACGAATAAGTGAAAATTGAATTTTTCGTGGAAAAATAGTTTAAAATTTTGGAAAAAATGAAAATGTCCCCAACGATCATCCCTATTGCAATGCATAGTCCATAACTTTTCTATAGCGACGGATAACTTTGCTATAGCGACAGATGTTTGTCGCTATAGCAACGAACAACCTGGGATTTCCTTCCTTCACCGCCTCTATGTAATTATAATAAACCTCCCCCTTCAAAATATTAATTGATACACAACCTAGGGTAGAGTTCCCAACATTTAACATCCTCCCAATGAATCAATAAAGTAACACATAGGGGATTGATGTTTGTCACTAAAGACAAATAACCCAATAAGGAAATCCCCCAAATCACATGAATGCACAACATCTATAGTTAAGAATGACCCAAACATAATATTTATTTTGGGACTAGAAGGAAATTTGAGAGGGGCTAGCTTCTATAAAATCATACCTTTGTTTGATGTTTAAATTCCTTGATCTAGTGAAGCTTCGACTTTTAATGGCCCAAGAGGAAAGCTTGTGCATCATGTCACAGGGATATTCAAGTGATTCCATAGTCTCTTAAACCCCCTTGGACTCAAAATCCCTCTAAACTAAAGCTACATATTTCAACAAAGTATAATTCTCCTTCATACCCACAAACTTAGTGGGAATTTATTCCATCCCATAATTTCCACCCTTTCTATCCTTCAAAGCTTTTGACAACTTATGGACCCAAATATTATTCCTAAAAGCTAGATTACAATCCACAACTATAGGTCCATATTTGTGGCATCATATACATCATAAAGAAATTCCTATGCAGTCAAGAGTCATAAAAGGAGTGTGATCCATTCTTCAAGGTCGTAGTCTTTGCTAGACCTCCCTAAGATCCAACCCTACCAAAATGTGAGCCACCACCATGGATCCAGAAGCACAAAAAGTCATCTTAGCTTCACATAAATGATGGAGGGAATTACATATCTCTATAAAAACATCACGATACTATAAATCTATAGGAATCCTTGCCATTATATCCCACATAAGCGTAATGTCAATCTTTTTCAGATTGTGTGTCCAAAAAGGAGTCCACCTTTTTAATGTCAAGAGGTTGAGTCCCACTTCCATTGAGATGCTAGAACTTTCTCCACATCCAGTCCATAATAAAAGTGAAATCCAACCTATCTCTAGCAAGGATATAAAATTATAGTGAGTTCCCTACCAAACGCATCCAGTTGGAGAGAATATGCTCCTCAAGGTTGTTCTCCCCCATTTGCCTTCCTTGGATACACTGAACCACAATTTGCTCTACCATTCCAATGACCTTGTTCATTTTAACTTCTTCCATAAGAACCAAGTCAACTAGAGTGCCCTTTTGCTTTATTACCTTTTTTTTTTTAATTGCGACTACCCTAGGTTCAACACCTTGCTATATGATCACCTTTAACCCCTAAGTAGACTTTATCTCATAGACCTCATCATCCTTAGAGAATATCATTGCACCTTTAACTCCATAAAGTTTTAGGTCTAAGGAATTTCCAGTAAATTTAGGACTGAGGCCTTAACTCTCATCACTCGACAATTCCTTTTGTGCAAAATTTAGTGGTTTTTAGAGGATACAAGAGAGAAGAAGGATCCATAAATGAGACCCTCCCATAACTAAGTATTCATAAAGAAGGTGCCAATGCCTTGCAAATACTCCTTGTAGTTTATCCTTCTTCCTTGGTTTCTTAGATGGAGGGGCTAACCCTTGGATGTTAATAAGATGTGCATGTTTATAAATGCATGACTTGAACTTTTTGTTTTTTATTTATTTTATAAATAGAGTGTTTTACTCAAATTTAATAGAAGCATCAGTGGGGGCTAGAATTTATCTCAACATGTGCCGAGGATATATATTCTTCTATGTGATATTGTTTAGGCCACCTCTTTTGGAGGTTTTTCAACTTGAGAAGTTGCAATGTATCGGTTGGTAGATGATTTATGATTAGAAAAACTAAACCAAAACAGTTGTAAAAGTATAAACTCTTAAGGAAAAATATACTTTGAAAATCTGATATTTGAATGTTAAAATTCATTCATACTTAATAGGATGATAAATTTGTAATTAAAATAATAAGAAATTCCCTCTTACTTTGTTTTTGAACATTCACCACTTTCAAAAAATAAAATCATTGGATCTTCCACTATAAGGGTCGAATATGTGACTTAAAATCCCAGCCAGCTTGGGGCAATCACAACACCCTGGTGGAAGATTATAAAAGAACCTAATCCAGAAATTTAAAAAGCGAGAGTCTCCGCCCTTCGGCTTCCAATTATTTTAAATAAAAACACGTAGAAGAAAGGGAGGGGCAACAAAAGCGTCAGACGACATCTCTATTCAAATTTTGGCTTGGGGTTTCTTGCTTTTCCTTATCATGGTATATTTGTTCACCTGCAAGATTGTGCCCGGGTTCGAACTCTTGACTTCAATATAGGTACCTTTATCTAGCCCGACAATGTCTGTTATTTTTATGGAACTTTAAGATTATATTTTGTTTAGAAATCGGTCAAATTCGTCATAATCCAATGAAAATTGCTTACATTGCAGTAGTCCTGTTCATATTTACATTCTTCTTGGGTTCAATCTAAATTAATATGAAATCCTATAATCCACTGTGTCAAAACTAAACTTTATGATCCAGAGAATTTAAAGAATGAGGTTTACCCTTTTAGCCATTATGTATTTAGGGTTTTTTTATGTTTTTCATTAAAAGAATATTTTCTTAGAGGATCAATGAGTCATAGAAAAACTGGAAGTTGCAGGATCTCTTTGGAGATTTCAAGAATGGTTTGATATATCACAGGATCCATTTGAAAATTTCAGGAATTTTTTTATTTTTCATAGGATCCTTTTCATAAAACCAGGATACGTTTCCTTCAAATCGCTGACATGCTTCTTGTTTATTATACAATATGAAAATTTTCCTCCTGCACATCGTCGTTCTATCATTTGAAAATCAAAAGGGTAAAATCCTCTTACTACATAAAGGATCGCCTTAAAGATCATAAAGGGAAAGCCGATCGAAGTCTGGAAAGTATGGTTCCAGCGTGTTCTCGCTTACATTGTGTATTTATGCCTAGCCCAGATAGAGTCCGGCTTGTTAATATTTTGCTATTAAACCTCACTTAATGCTATTGAACCTCATTGCCGGCATGTTAATATTTTGCTGGATTCTTCGGCTGCATAATCCAAAAGGTATAATTATGATGGTGGTTCTGGTTTATCCCAAAAACCCTAAACACAATGCATTTAATAGTTTGAGTAATTTGTGGCCTTGTTTTGAGCAGGAAGAGTACTGACAGTTTCCCTCCTTGGATGGGCTTGGGGAATTTATGAAGTGTGCATGCAACCTGTTTTTCTCTGGACGAAGAACAGTCTCCTTTCAATGGTCTTTTGACATCTCTGAAAATTTTGAATTAGAAAAGGTTGAAGGCACTTGAGATCTTAGTAGCTCCAATCCAAGTATCATGACTTTCCCTTGAATTTTTAAAATGGTTTTGGTAGTCCCATCCTTTTCAAAATTGATGATCTAGATGCAACAATAGTTCATTTGAAAATTGGTATGTGTCTCTAGGGAAATTATTTTAGAGTATTCCATGACATAACTCTCAATGAAGCCAAACTGTCCTTCAAAAGCATTCATGTAGTACATCAAGATCACAACATCAGTAGGCTTGTGAGTCTATGGAATTTCCTACACAGTCTTATTAAACCAGTAGTTAAATTCATCAATTGTTTCATTCTCATTCCTTTTAATATTAGTTAAAGCATTCAAATAAAATGAGTATCTTTCTGAACATGCCACCTATCAAGAAAAGCAGGTTTACATGCATCAAAAGTAGCAATTCCATTATGAGGAAATCCCTTAAACCATTCCCTAGCATATTTCTTAAAGAACAAGGAGCCCACACTTAAGAACAACATAAAGGTGAGTAAAATCATTTTCTTGCATGTACTCAATGAAAGCATTCCAATGTTCAGTAAAAGAAATAGCGTTATCACCATGGAAGGCAGGAATCTTACCAGCAAAGACAACACTCATATCATTGGGATGACCTGGAATGTTAGAAAAAACTTATAGGTTTTTAGATTTCATCTAACCAGGAGTCGCCTTTGGAACTACAAACAAGTTCCTTATATCTACTAAAGATTCAAGTGATATCTGATTATTGAATTCTCTTAACCTATACCTATATCAATTGATACAGATCATTTGGAACTACAAACAAGTTCCTTATATCTGGTAAAGATTCAAGTGATATATGATTATTGACTTCTCTTAACCTGTTCCTATATCATTTGATTTGGATGATCTGTAGCACAACAGGAGCGAATATACAACACCACCCTAACCTTGATCCGAATAAGCTTTCTTTCCCCTCACACCTTAGATAGTAGCAAAAGCGGTTGTCTACCTCACCCTACCTCTTTAGGCGAACGAGAGGTGTTTGCACAACTTTTTTTACCATACGCGAATGAGGAGCAATCTAGGATATAAGACAATTTAGCATATCACCCTCGAATGGATGCACAAATGAATGAATTTAACCAACACCTCGAAAATGGCACCCTAAGGTTCCACAACAAACTAAGTAAGTAATAATTAATTAGGATTGATGGTTCTACTCTGAGATACCAATGTAGGGGATACCTCCTTTACTTTGGCTAATAGTAATTCACACCTGCTTCTCTTCACTTACGCCATAAGAAGAGTTATTGATTGAGGGTAAACCCAGTAGTGTTAGCATTAACCTTAGACAGAGTAACCCTTAATAGATAGAGTAATTACACTGAAAGGAACTTACACTCCGTTAAGGATTTAGGTTGTGAGGTGTTACTGAAAAGTCCATTAGGAGAATGCACAAGCAGGCTCGACCAAACAACCCTGAGCGATAAGTGGTAAAATAGGAACTGAGTTATTATTATTTTGAACCTATAATTAAAATCCAATATAAGTTACAAATTGAGTCATTTAGGGAACTATACAGCTTGTACATAGGTGTTAAATAGGAATTCCTAGATTCTGCATGGCAACATGAGGGGTGAAATATGTACCTGTGTCTACATCATGCCATGAGAAGTCGGGGTGCATCTATATAGCATATTTCTAGCAGCCTACAAATAAATTTTATATAGCAGTTTATATATTCATAACCTCTTCCTGTAGCTTATTAGCAGTAATAAGGGAGTAATCTGCTTAAATTTTTTTTTATGAGTTACACACAGAAATGGGAGGGTGTAATCACCTGTTTTAGCACTCATAATAAAAAACAATCAGAACAATTATGTTGGTGTATCCTGTAGCAAAGAGGCTTACTTTTCACACTTGTCACATAGATGGTGGCTAAAGAAATGCTTGGAAAGTGCATTCCAAGCATGGCACCAGTTTTGGCTAATAAATGGAGGCAACTTTCAGATATATCAAACATAGGAACACTTCCTCCATTAAGGAAAAGAAAGGAGAATAGTTGTTTAGAACAATTGAACAAATGCCATGAAATTCATCTGCATGAGGTATGAAGCTCCTACTCGATCTAATTTTTGCTCTAAACATTTTATTCCTAGTAATTTCAAAGAATATCATAATCGTGTGGTGGAGAGAAGCATTTTTTATTTTCTTGGTAAGAATGTTTGGTGAGAATTCCTAGCTTATGTTTATCCAACACGCCTACATGAACCATGAACTTGTTCGTACTAATGACTTGCTGGTCAAATAGTGATTCCATTTTGATTTCTTGTCTCAGGAAATAGATTTGATGAAGAAGCAGCTTGTTGCTACTGAGTATCCTTGATGCTTAGAGATAGCTAATAGACCTGAGGATTTATAGTTTATTCAAATGAGTAAGTTGAGTATATAATTCCAAATAATGTCAAGTTTATTTTATGTTTAATTGTATTCCACTGTTAAGAGATGAATTGTATATTTGATATCTGAAATTCCTTGATAGACAAGTTTTCAGAGCAACCATTGTCTCACAAAATAATGAAAAGGAAAACTTGTGATTCAATTTTTGCCATGCATCTCATCAAAATCGGGAGCTTGTCCAAAACAATGCATAATTGATCAAGGTCTGTAAATTGTAAGCTTTAAGTGCTAAATTTGATTACTTCCAATGGTACTTTTCTTCAACATAATTTTTTAGTCCGTACATGTTGTTTAACCAGTTACTTATCATTTTGAAGGAATTGTTAATTGATAGAGAAAAGGTAAGGTTCATGGCCAGGACTTTTATGATTTATCTAAATGGCATTTTTCGTGTATTCCTTTTTTGGCCAATGCACATATTGTAATTTGTTAGCTTCCAGTTCTGAACCTCGAAGGGAAAACAATCTTCTTGAGTATTTTATGGTAGCAATGTTTCCTCTTAAAAGTTGAAGCTGCTTATGCATGAATACCGCCAAATGTCTTCTATGTATGCAGTTAAGATAATGGAATTTGAGGTAAGTCTCATAAAGATAATGAAAGCAAGATGTACTCAGTTAAGATAATGGAACTTGAGGTAAGTCTGACAAAGATTGTAGACCCAGGTTCAAATCCCTTGAGTGGTTATGGCAGTAAATATTTCCCTATACATATATGAAGTATTTCTCAATTAGAAAAATATTTTTGAATAGATTTTTTATAGCATTGTTAATGATAGAGAAGATTTCTTGAGGGCTTATATTTCTGTGCAGCAAAAAGTCACTGAATTGTCACAGGAAGTGGAAAGCATGCGAGAAACAAGAAATAAGGTACATCAAGTGCTAATTCTCAGAATTTAGATGATGCATTAATTGGTTTACCCTTGCCATGAGAAAAGCTAACAAGAAAATGCTTCCACAGGAACCCATAGAATATCAAGATATATGGAAGGGACTGTTAGAACACACACCATCTGGTAAAAGATTAGACATATTTGACCATGGTTCTGATACTACTATACACCTCTGTTATATTGGTTGTCTTTTCTTTAGAGTAAGTGTTTACAAATGAAAATGTTATGACATATGACAGTAGTAAGGAACCAGATAGGTGTGTAAAGAAGAATGAATCTGGAAATGAACGAAATACATATGGGAAGAACTTGAAGTAAGTTTGAATGACAACTTTATTGTTTTAACAATGATTTTTTCTATGTATTTTAGATAGTGAAATTGTTTGCGACATCCAAAGTATTGGTTTCCTTGGTTAGATATGATGTAAATTTTTCAGCTCATTCCCTAACTCCCATTATTTGTGTACCCGATACCCATGATAGATTACATTATTTGAGATGGAAGATGGAAGTAGTTTATCAACTAGTCTGCACCTAGCCCCATTCACACTTACTCAAGGGGTTTTGAACATGGGTTCCATCATCAATACAAGCTTGATCACCTTGCAACTTGTGACTAGACTACACATTCATTGGCTTTGAGTAAAGATACTTAACCAACCTCACCCATATGCAGGATAATATCCTTATTGACTTTATGCATTATCAAAGGCAAGAAGAAAATAAAATTAACTACATAATTCTATTTAGGTTTATGTATGCCATTTTTTTGCAGTATGTCATTTCAACCTTGCAACAGAAAATAATCATAGGTTACCAATATCCATATCCCCTCGAAGAAGAAACAAAAGTAGGCTTCCTTCTACAAATGCTCTGAATTTCTGAAATACTTTCATATATCTCGTATCCGGATAGGTGAATCGTGTTCAGAAATTCACAAGGCATGGAGGAACAAGAATCTAAGTAAATTCCATCCTTGAAATTCCTCCCCTATTCATTGGCATCATGACAACATAGAAATAACTACCAAAACCAAAGGAAGAATAAATAGATTTCAGCTTTTGAAAGGTCCCAAGATCAGAGATTTATGCTGCCATAACTACTTATCTTCATATTGAGTTGAGAAGCTACTTAATAGAGGGAGAAGAATGTAACCTCACAAAAGAAAATCTTTTACATGTATAGATTGGGTAATATCTTGTAGTCTTAATGAACTCACTTCCCATGCATGTACAACAATGAATTTAATCATTCATTGCTAATACGGACAATTTTTAATTAGAATCCACTTGACTATATATATCTTGTTCATATAGGCTTTGGACAAAACCGATTGAGGATTTAGGTCCACACTGGTACTCAAATTCTCTTAAGATAGGTGATGGGTTCACCGAAAATGTGGTAACATAAATCCTCATGCATTTTTCTCCAAAACTTATATGAGCATTATCAACTGCAAAAATCTACATTCACTAATCATCTATATCTTTTCAATTAAGAAGGAAATTTTCATGATTCCAATTTTCATGTAAAGAATAAAAATGGGCAAAGGTCAATTGAATCTTTTAGACATACCTTACTATAATTGTCACTTAGATAAACACATCCTCGGGATCGTCAAATGCAAAGTTGTCATTTTTAAATTCATTTAGCATCGCTTGTAGATTAATGACTGTTTTCCCCTTTCCTTGACCAACCTGCAGGAAACAACAAAACATCAGGTTTAGGATGAAGAGGTATAAGTGATAGCATGTGGTCCATTAATAATAACTTTGAGGGATGTTATCTAGTATCTATAAGGAAGAATGTCGTCGTCTGAATCAACATAGTATAATGACATATAGTAGTTTATCCATTACTAAAATGGACCTGAGTCTCATGATGATTGGTACTTGTGTGGGGTTTCTTAGCAACTGAACATGAGAAACTCATAAAATTGCTACAACTAAAAATCTAATTATGATATTGTCAACTATTCAAGAAAAGCATTTGCAAAGCTTAATACAATTTGAAGGTAGGTTGAGATTAGCATGATTACTCAGCAGCGCTATATTATTTCTTCAATAACAATGTACTCTCGAACAACATTTAGTCTTTGTTAACACACACATTCTTAGTTATCATGCACTCTTCCTCAAGTGCTTCACCTGTTTCCGGGTAGCAAAGCACTTCCACAACTAAGACACCCTTTGAAAACTTGCTATTTTCAATTTGATGTCTTTCTTCTTTGTCCAAAGTCGTTATTCTTCTTTTCATGGCTTGGATCTCTTCATTTCTCTGTAGTTTTTCTTCATGCTCTTTGATTAGTAACCTAATTACTTGCATCTCTTCTCTGATCCATTCTTTCTCATTTTGGCTCACTCATTTCTCCTTTGCCATTTTTAACATGTTGCAATTTAACCAATAACATTAATGCACCTCTATGCAACCTAGTGCTCTTCTGAGAATGCTTAGTACTCCTCTTGAATTAACTCTTTGTTTTTAGCAGCTAAATGTAAACCCGCAACAATTGCTCTCCTCTGGACCATCTTCTTCTCTAAAAATCAAGTTGCTATGATACCAAAATTATACAGCTACTGCAGCTTATTACAGAACTAAAATAAAACGAGGTGATTTAAAATATGTTATGGCATGTAGGTTCCTTTCCTTGTATGGTCAAGTTTCATCCCATAAACTTATTGTGAGCTGAGCTTGAACGTTTTCAGCCCTCGCGGCTAAGCTAAAACTATAGTGAATCCGATTAGAATTTTATTCTTTTTCTACACAATTTATGTTAGTTTGCAGTAAAAAATCTCTCTTTGTATAAAAATAAAAAATTTCAAAAAAGTTTGCTTGTGGGTCAATTGTACTCTTTGAAATATGCCCTTCAACATGTAACCATGGATCCGGTTAGCTCTTCACAATATTTAGATATTATGAATAATATCAAATAGAGGGCCTTTAGCTAGAGCTAAAACTTTGCCCTAGGAATAGTTTGCCATCGTCTTCTAATCGAAGGCTATTTATGAAGTACTTCAACAAATTATGTTGAATGGTAGTTAAGGGAAAGAATAGAGGGTAAGATAATTTAATTTCTAGATTTAGAAGAAACTTCCTCTCACTTCACATTCATGTTCCTAAGCACACATTGGAGTCCAATCAACTCAGTTTCAACTGCTTCTGCATGACCTCCACCTTTGATTTCTATCAAAGAAGCCCACAAATTTCCCACTTTCACTTGGAAATCCTTTGGTAGTCTTGTTTCCACTATCAAGGATTTGGATTAACACCATTTCCTACTGCCTTTGGGGGCGTCATTTATCTTATCTGAGAAACCTTTTTGGGGAGCTACTATTTTTGGAGGTGGGTGAGTAAATATGGTTGTGCTCACTTAAAAATGTCATAACCACACTTGGATTCACGCTAAAGTGAGGGACCGAGCCACTGTCACTAAATGCACTTCCTTTTAATTATCGAGTGTGATGACCTTCATTTCTCAACTAACCAGCCAAAGACTTTGCTTGATATGAAACACATTTACCAAAAAGATCTCCAATATTTGGCAGCTGAATAGTAACTGCCCAAGCTAAGCACAAATTTTCATTGCTTTCACCACAAGGTTCTCATCTTTCTCCATCAAATATTCCTGTAATTATTTAATTGGATGATTTTGAATTCTCTTGTTGACTAGGCAATACATGAGTTTGTTTAAATTCCCTAAACGTTATTGACACTAGCCTTTTCAAACATGTCAAGGATGTGATTAGTCTCCGGTATCTCGTCCTTCATTTTTAAGTGGCAGTTATTTCAGTTCATTTTAACCACCTTTGTTAAGGATTGAAATAACTCCATTTCTCAAATTTGCAATTCAACATTTTCTATACTTAATAAATCTCAGGATCACATAGTATCGTGCAAAGAGTAAAATGTTAATGACTCATAAATGTTGAAAACATTCCTTGAGATCACTTGAGATTAACACATTGCCGTGAAACATTGATCCTTCAAACATTACTATAATAAAAAAAATATCAAATCAATTCCAATCTTGTATCATTAGTAAGTGTCAAAATTTTCTGAGTGTCAAGTGTTGATATAAAATTTTTGACTGTCAAAATCATACACAACAATCATTTCCAGCGCTGTACAAGTCCTATTTTCGCTTGAATATAAAGGTATTTATGAACTGAGGTTTCTTACAATCATTTTGTCCAAGATTTAGCATCATTATATAGTGTATTAATTACTTAAAATTAGACCAGCACCCTCTTATTGCAATATGATGTAAACAATGGCTATTTTGCTCGAATATCATTGTATTCTCATTTAAGGATGTGTCCTCATGTCCTCTTATCATGGGTATCTTAATAAAGTATGATTAAATATCAAACCTTAAACAAGCATAATGGTTGCTAGGGAATAGTGATTTTTGCAATCCCATTAAGCCAATTTCTTTAGTTTTGTTCAAAATTCCTAGAAAAGTTTTATGGATTTCATAACATGCTTGATCATATATTGTGAACTTATACCATCTATCATCCTTTGCAAAAGTTGTGTATTGATCATTTTTATCCTTATAGAGGACTCTGTAAGTTAGGTTTCCAAATTTTTGAAGGGTGCTAGCTCAATGGAAGAGTGCCTGCCTTACAATCAGGAGGTTGGTGGTTCGATTACTCCATGCCCTAATGAAATTATAATATCGGTTAAAAACTACTAAGTTAGTAACCAAAAAATAAGAGATACGTGACCAAACAATGAGAGATAAGTAACCAAACAAAATGACCAAAACTCGTATATAAAATTACTAAAAACGACTAAATTAGTGACCAAAAAATGAGAGATGTGAAACTAGGCATTAAAAAGGATGCAACACATGGCGCTAATGATGAAGCCAAACATGACATTGATATGGTAGCAAAATAAGACGCGAAACTAGACATTAAAAATGATGCAACACATGGTGCTAATGATGAAGCAAAACATGGCGTTAATATGGTAGAAAAATAAGACGTTACTTTGGATGCAAAACATGGCACTACATAGGAAGCAAAATCTGGTGCAACAATAGAAGAAATGTTTGGCGTCATTTTGTTAGCAAAACAAGATGCAAAAAAGGAAGCCAAAATTGGTGCAAATTTGGAAGCAAAAATTGACACATATTTGGAAGTAAAATATGGTGCAATATGAGATGTTAAAGTGGTAATAAAAATGGATGCAATATTGGATGCTAACATTGTGCTATTAAGGATGCAAATATGGCGCTAACGGGGATGCCATTTAAGAAGCAAAAGCGGACACTCGCTAGGAAACAAAATAGGACGTTATTTAGGAATCAAACCTTGACGTTGTTTAGGAAGCAAAATTGGACGCTATTCTAGAAGCAAAAAAATAGACGCTATTTTGGACGTCATAAAGGATGCTATCTAGGAAGCAAAAAAGATGTTTTTTAAGACGCTTTAAATTTTGTCCATGACGCGTCCCATTTAGCGTCTACTTTTACCACTCAATGTTAAAAAAATTACACTAAAAAGGGACGCTAAATGGGATGCTAATTCCAGGATTTGTTGTAGTGTTCCACAGGTCAAAGCTCCAAGAGCATAATCACTTCATATCAAAGGGTTTTGATGGACTCTGAAGTCATATAAAACCTTGAAAAATCCTAAAACAACCTAGAACTATTCTATTTGTAGAATTTATGATTCCCTTGAAACTATACTATTTGTGGAATTTTTGCTTCACTAGATTCCAGTGAAAATGAGTTTTTTGGGTTGTTCTGTAGAAATCGTATCCAATGCCTTATAGTGAAACCCACAAAAGTTAAAATGACTATTTAAAAATGTGCATTAATTAATTTTAATTTACAATTTATGACAACAAGAAAATATTAATTGAAATATTTAATAGCCAAAGTTATTATCATTTGTAATCTAATCATTCACCAATTCCTTAATTTAAAACCCTTATCAGCTCGACATTTTTCGTGTCCAATCTGTTGGTGGTCAAGGACTGAGTTCATTTTGATTGTGACATATTTTTTTATTATAGATCTTCGTGTGTGTAGAAGCTTGAAAATTTGAAAAGTTTTGACCTCAAATCTTTATTTTAGACCAAAGACTGGCCATTTGCATCTAAGGTACCTGGTGTTTTTAGATTGCAACCATTGTCTCTTTCTCTACGTGTTTTTCTTGTGGCTCTTTTTAGGAGCTTCTCTCTGGGTTTTCTTGCCGAGAAACGACAGCTGCAACATTGATTTTGCAAATATCATTGAGAGAGAGAGAGAGAGAGAGAGAGAGAGANCTATGTTAGAAGAAGGTTGTTGATAAATAAATCACTTCCTTGCATTCCATTGTTACCTTGTTGCAAACAGAGAATACCAAACGAAAGAATCAGTTGCAAACTCAAGTTAACCTGTTGGAGACCACTTTCAATGAGAAATCCAAAAAGGTTGTTATCTTACAAAGAAACATGGAAACTTTCTTTCAAAATATTGCAAATGTCTTTGTGGATAAGGTCGATCTTATCGAAAATATGGAAGAGGAAGTAAAATATCTCTCAACAACAGAAAATGATGCCTTAAAATAGTATATTTACAGGCTAGAAGAAACTAATGCCCAACTAACTAATGAGGTTACTTACTTACAATCCTTTGTTGATGAGCTTCGTGCAATAATAACTCCTCTTCGAGAAAACAATGACAAGATGTTTGATGAGTATCAAGCTTTGAAGGGAGATCATGACTATGTGTTGTTGCAGCTAACTCAGAAGGATGAGACAATTCAAGGATCACCGGTTTGTAGACCAGACCTTGAGGAAAAACTTATGTCAACTACAAAATGTTGAAATGAAGACTGAGCTTCCAAGCTCACCTATTGATGATATTGATAGTAGCCCAACTATTTGTAAGAATGTTGATGTCTCTGTTTCATCACATGTTTTATTGTCTACTAATGATTGTGATTCTCCTAGCTCTAAAAACATACAGGTATAGTGTCTCAACTGTTGAGCGAAATGGGCTATACTGAAGGAGGACTTGGGAAGAATAGAAAAGGTATTATTGTTTGTATTTTTCCTGAGTTGCGGACATCAAGAGCAGGTCTTGGATATGTTTTTGTTGTTACCTATATGTCTTCACCTAGCCTTGTTGAGTCCAGGAAAGCTATATTTGCTCCTAGTGGAGTTCAAAGTGAAGAGCAACCTGTTGATGAGTTGGTTGTGCCTGACAAGCTAGAAATTGAAAATGTTGTTGCAAACATCAGTGCTGATGTGTAGGGTTGTTCCACTTATATTACTGAACTGGAATATCATCCTACCTATTTTGTTCAGAAATAAAAAAATATATATGTTCCATATAGACATCTTCATAAGAATAAGAGGAATGTGCCCAGGAAACAAAATTCTTAGAAGGATGTTAACTCTGCGTTTCAAAAATTTCAGAAAAGATGTGAAAGACAAAATCATGGACCAATGTCGACTATAGTTTGTGGTTGGATTGATGAATTATCATGGAATCATTTAAATATATGTTTGAGGACTTCATATCGATGTGAATCTCCGATTGTATAGTGTTCCTCTTACCATTTATTTCCTTGGAGTGGTCCACTGATGTTCAATTAGTGGTGACGGTCGAATGCAGTTTCGATTGGTTTGTCGATTGAGATTCGATTGATATCTATTATTGCATCATGCTATTGGTTATGTATATATCCTCCAGTTGTGTTCAATGGTGGATAATTGGAGGATTGGAGGCTTTATGGCATCACTTTCTTTTTCCAATTTATTGAATTTGGGAGTTATTGGTCGTATGTTTTCCATCACTCCTCTTGGAGCCTTCATTTTATTGCCTTTGTTTGTAGTGTTGAGAAGAGAATTTTGCACTCTTTCAACATAATGGTTGCACACTGCATTTGTTAATGAACTGTATTGATTCCTTACTTGTAAATGGGTATATAATTTGGATGGTTGTCCATGATGGTATTTATTTATGGTACCTCTCATTATGCACCTTTAAGTAATGGATTTTGGGCCACTTGTGCATATATTCATAGGAGTGTAACCTGGCATGTGTCTTCCTATATTGCCTTGTTTCGCAGTTTCTTGGAGCTTTCCACTTTGGAGTATTTCTTACTTAGGTTGTTTTGCATCTTTTACCCCTTTAGCTAGTACTCCATACCTTTCGCCATCAATTGTGACATGTATTGTTGTCACCTTTCTCACTTAATTCAACATTGTGGGGTGGGGGGGGTGGTGGGTATCCAATGCTTCCTTGGGTGGTTTTTATTTTCCATTATCGATCGAGATTAAGTATATTCGGAGTGAGATTTGTACTCAACACCAATTCCAATTTGAATTGGCGATCGCATCGGCTAACTACCCATGCAGTCTAGTGAGATGGATTGGTGTCCATACGGACACTCAACTTATGATGTTTTCTTAACTATTCAGATTTATTCTTGAGGATCAATTTATTTTGATGGGTGTGCATTCATATATCATTGCTTCATCAGTTTGGATGTTATACATTCATTATTCACTGTCTCATGAGTTTGAGGTTACTTGGCTTGAGACTTCTTTAGAGTTTTGGCAGGTTTCCAGCTCTTGGCATTCACTACATCATTATGGTCTTTATCAGTTTCAACTCCATTTCACTTTTTTCCGGCATGTATGATTTTATCTCTTTTGGGAAGGATTTTTTCCCGTGAGGTTTTCTCCAATTATGAGGTTTGTACATTGGTACCTTATCAGACCTAGTTGTCATGACCCATTTTTTTTTATTTTTGCTTCCTCCCTATGTTTCACTTATGGGGGGGTGTTAGTGTTTATTTTCCAATGAGTTAATTTTCAAGGATGTCTAGTTGTCCTTGTGTTTCCAAGGAAGCCAAGTTGTAAGACAACCTTTGTGAGTTGTGAGCTAAAATAGGCATTTTATTATTGTAAGCTAAAATAGTTTACAACCTTTGTGGGTTGTAAGCTATAATAATAATAATAATAACAATAATAATAAAAGGTGAAAACAATAATAATAAACTAAATAGATAATAAAAAGCTTTAACCACCTAATTAATTAATCTATCCGACACATTCACTCATAATAAAAGCATAAAACAATATTTATGGAGTTTAATGAACATTAATGTCCCTTTGAGAGACATCCTTCTCTCGAAGACAGACTCAACTCTAAAGTATGAAACGTGTCGAGATAACAAAACTTCACACAGGTTTCCAAACTCTCCATAATAATGACTACCACTTGTGAAAGCCTAAATAAAAGGATGCTTATTGTTAAATCATACTATTCCATGTTGCTTTGAATGATGAACTTCATGTTTTCATCCATTGAAGTTATTATAACATTTATAGAAACACAAAAAAACCATGAAATCCAAGTGGCTTTTTATCACATGATATTGTCTCTTTGTTAAAATAACTTTCAAATTCCTTAATATGTTTGGAAAAAATAAATTAAATTTATCACTTAAGAGGCAGGGAGTAAGTTGCATGCAAATCTTATTTATTTGTTGTATGTCCCTCTTCCAAGCCGATTGTGGCTAAGCTTCAATCTTATAAACTAGGTTGATTTGAATATTCCATTTATTTGATTTATATCACTCTTACAAATTTCATACAATTTTGTATACAAGTAATACCATACTTGGAGAGAAGCAGGTAGAATAACCCTAGCTCGGCAAGAAAACAAATGGGAAATGGAAGAGAATGAAGGGAAGTGGAGCTTGGGATGTACCGTAGTTAGGATATGATATGCACAAATAGCCGATAGGATGCTATCCACTTCGATTGGCCAATCGTTGAAAGTAATGATGAGGATGATGTCAGAGGAAATGTGGATGAGCTTTATTTCCAAGGAGCCAAGACATATGATAGACATCAACAAGGGATAAATCAATTGCAATCAAACAATGATCATGGCATTGTCATATCTAAAGTAATTCATATTCAATAAGGGATCAATCGATCACAATCAAATAGATAGTGTTGGATCTAAAGTGATGGAATAGGCCCTCTAGGGTTTCCGCAGTTTTGATTTTTCGCTTTGTCTCTTATAGGTTTACAAAGTCATGGGCCCTAGGCTAGATTAAGCGGACTATGGTGAGGATGACCTCACTGACCCAAAAGTTTTTTTCATTCACATGATGAACAATAGGAGTTATGGAAGGAAATGTGAGCATTTAAGGAAGTAGAGTCCAATCGAACTAGGTTTTTGGAGGTTCAAACCTCTTGTGTCAGGCGGTGATTTGAGGAAATTGGATTATACATTAGGCCCTAGAGACAATGAAGTGGACGAGATCATTTAATCCTCACATGGTGGTTGTCATGATAGATTGGATGCTCGATCTACTTGTCAGATGGTCGAGGGTTCAAAGAAGGGGGGTTTGGAAGTTGTGTGATCAAAAGTCATTTTTTTGAAGCTCTACAGAAAGATAACATGAAACCGAAGGAGTCTCAAGGTAATCCCAAGCTCAAGAGAAGTAAAAAATGCATTAGGCCTACCAAGGAAAAGGTGAAAATGGTACTAGGAATCAACGTGGGTAATGGGTAGGGAGAGAGTGGAGGTTCTTATGAGGGTGAGAAAGGAGAGCTTCTTAATACCTTAGGGTGGGTCTTGCATGGCTAATACATAATGGAAAACCACACAATGATATCTAAGGGGCTATGTGTATGGAGTGTAAATTCCATAAATTCCATACACTACTAGTACAATCTTTGACTATTAAATAATTTGAAGTGCCTATGTCAATGAATTATATAATGAGCATTAAGCAACGAAATTCCAAGGTTGGCTACCCACTGGTTAAATGACAAGTTTTGATGCACCTTCACAAAGGAGGCTCGATTTTGAATTTAGTGAACACCTCTTGTAAAGTGATATGGATCTCATAACTTAACTTAATGATCACGATGGCTTATGTTAATTAAACAATCCTCTTATAAGAGCATGCTAACCCATGAGGGTATAATATATCACTTGAGGGAATTGAACTTGATGGCCTTAATGCTCAAAATGATACAATTCGAGCAACACCAGAAGCACCCTTAGAGGGTTGGTCAAGGGGAAGAAAAGAGGATGGAAGCCTAGGTCACATTAAGAACCCTCAAACAGGTAGGATTCATAAGGTTGATAGATGGATCCTTGAGCATTAATGAAGCGAAATGCAATGATATGATGTTATTAAATGCACAAATAATAATAAAAACAAAAGGCACTAGCCCATCGAAATTTTTTTATGTGCAACTACCTAAGCATTCCTAAATTAACTTATGTGGAAGTAATTAATTAATTAATTAAATGATGAAAACAAATGAATGCAAAATTGTTACATAAAGAAAATGCGTTACGTGAAAAGTTTTCTGAAAATAAAGCTTTAGTTGTTAGTATTAAAATGCAGCGTAATATAAATTGTTATGACGCCTAGATAAATTTAATTAGTAGTTTGTAATGGGCAAAAAGAAATGTGTGATTTAGTTCAAACTCATATTTATGAGATAAAGATAAAACATTAGTTTCATTAACATAATATTTTTTTATGTCGCCCAAGTGGATGGACCTGAAATGTAGTCTTTCCTACCATCACCACCTATTAGGCTCATGGAAAAGTGAGTATGAAAGGGAAAAATAACAGTAGAGGAACCTAGCAATACCCTCCTATTACCTACGATTCAAAACATGATCATTTTGACAGCTTGGTTTCAGTTTTAAAGGTTGTGTGTTGGGTAGGCAAAGTGTTTCAATTGTCGTGGGAAGCTCAACAATCATTGTGATGTTTGAGGTTATGTCTTGATAGATGTTTGGAAGAGGGTGAGATGCAAGCAACTAATGCTCGCCCTTAGACATACATGGAATTAAATGTACTAAATTGCTCTACCTTGCACATGACCACACTTTATTTTTTACATAAGAAAACGGGCCAATGTTGTGGAGATGAGGTCATGGGAAGTTCAATTGTGCTTTAATTGGGGTAAAGGATCCTTTTTTAATTATTAAATGGAGGATAAGAAAATGAAGCAAAATCGAAGGCAACAAGAAGTTTATTATATCAAAATAATAATAAAATAGATAATGAAGGGGAAAACATTAAAGGGCCTTTTTTCATTTTGGAGATAGTAATACTAAAAATAGGGAATGGGGAGGGACTTTAATAAAAGAGGGGGTAATAAATAATAAAAAGAGAAGAACACAGAAAGAGAGAGGAATATAATTTAATGCATAAGAGGGGTGGCCTTTCCTTCCTTTAAAGGGAGGTGCTTTTGTAACAAAGGGCACTCGTAAGATATTTTTAACATTTTAAGTTTGAGTGTGAAGACAATGAATAGAAAAAGGTACAACAACAAATTAGTGGTGGGCACAAAATTCAATGAAATTTTAATCGACAAGATGCAAAACTCTGTCAAGGTGAAACTTCTAGTGAGTGTCGAAACACGACATAGGATGACTCGACAATGACTAATCAACACAACAAATACGTAACCATGAAGCAGGTACATGTACTTGTTTTCATCCCTGAAAAGGCCAGTGAGTGAAAAGAGTAAGGCTAACATTCCACAATGGACGAAGAAGAGGGATGAAAAAAGTGTTGGGGAACCAAAACAACAAGCAAATAATAGTCCAACATACCCCCAAACTGATCACTAGGAACCTCCCAATAGTTTCGCCCTCTCCACGTCACATTCTTTCTTGTATTAAAAAAAATGATTGTCATCATGATAGAGTTTAACGACAAAACAATATATTGAAAGAGCATAGTGGTGAATTACACTTAAATACATCAAATTCCTTGTAGACTTATTTGAGCATTTGTGAAAGTAAATTCTGAAAAAAGAAACTAGCTAAGAAAATGAAAATGCTAAAGTACAAAATGAAAAACATAAATTGATGAAATAAAACTAAATGCATGAGTGGTAAAGCAAAATTACCTATGGTGAACATGTAATGCTAATCCTACTCCTACGAAAGAAGGAATCTGAATCATGAAAGATGTCGCTTATTGTAAAGGAATACATCGAAAATGTTAGATCGATTATTGCTTGCATCCTTATTACATAAAATTTTATCATAAAGACTCAAAACAAAGATAGATTTGATCACGATACTCAAAAAAGAAAGGTTAGTGTAGATCAAATCGAAAACAAAGAATTGCAAATACCATGAGTTAGTACTAGTGATATTAAGAAAATTGTCAACCAATGAATCCCAAATAAAATCCTTGAAAACAAACTTGGGAATTCCCATGTCCACTCATTAACCATGTCAAATTGATTTGGAATAAAACATTTAAGATCGTCAACATTAATTGAGTTATCATTAATCACAACCTCGTCGATATGTTTGTTATTATCATAAGTCATGGAGACAAATTATTCATCATTGGATTTATTTTCCTCTTTAGAATCAATTATAAAAGATGTATTGATTTCTTCATGATTATGAGGATCAACGATAAACTCAGAACAATCGTCAAAAATAGATTGCAAGTTTATCTAAGACAATGTTTCACTCTCAAGAGTGATATGTTCATTTGTATTAGGGAGCTACACAAATTCAAATTCCTTATCAAGTGGACAAGCATCGCAAATTAAATCATTGAACAATCATCATGGATCGAATGAGGACTTCCTTAAAAAACATAAGATTCAAAATCAAGGGTAGACTCATGTGCATCTTTGTCGTGAATTAATGGGACAACAAGGGACATGATAAGAGTATCAATCACAACATTATCTGAGTTTAAGGATTCTTTATCGCAAGGGAAATGACAAACATTAATATGAATCATTTCCTCATAAAAATAAACTTTCCCTTTCAAATGATTTATATCTTATGAGACATTGCATTGGAAACTATAGACCTTGCCCTTAATTAAGAAATTATTTTGTGGATTTGAAAAACATGGAGTGTTAAGATGAGGTGGGATGACACCTTTCTGGTGAATTGAGATTTGAGGATCATGCTTGGAATTAGATGGAAAGATGTCATAATCAAAAGAGAAGATCTCATGAATATTTTGTGTGGTAATAAATGGGAAAGGGGAAGTGAGAGCGATATTCATATCCTGATATTGCTCGATCTCTTTAGGGGCATCAAAAGGACTGTTTCTAGCCTTCATATTTGATAAGACAATGGCCACATTATAAGGAACATAATTGTTAGGAAAGATAGGTGTGGATTGGAATGCAACGATAGAATGATTGGCTTGATTGAGCGGAAGATGTCTCGACTCATGGGCAAAAGGTGTAATGATATCATGATTAAGATTCACCTTGTTGATTGAAATATTGGGATCAAGTAAATCTTTTGGTCTAAATTGAGATCGAGACCCGGTTGCAACCATATAGACTTCGTCGATAGGTTTGTCAACTACTAAAGGAATTCCCTTCTTTACTCATTCCATTCATGACATGTATAGTTCACAAGTAGAAGGATTGTTTCCCTTGTCACAAAAATGACACCAATGACGTGGGAACGAGCCAGGAGATTGTATCCTCTCGAGTTGGATTAGAAAGCAAGAAGGTTGAGTGAAAGATGGTTGACTCATTCATATTCCTATGCTCTAATGAAATCAATCAATTTTGTAATTCTAGCATCATTTGGAGCATGGGGGACATGTCAGTCTTATTATTGGCCAATTGATCCACATCCAACCCTATCCTTGAGCTCTTATATTCAAATTCAAAGCCTGTATGCACAACAAAACAAAAGAATTAACATTCATCTCTTTTAATCGGTGTCAATAAGGAGGAGGAATAAATTCATAATACTAGACAAAGGCAACCTATTGGGAAGGTGGAATAACTTCAAGAATCTCATTATATAACTTTGTAAACCTGAGGTTAAAATATCTGATGGATTCATTCTTTTTAAAGGATACACAATTAAAACTCCTTAAATAATCAACTAGGTTTTTTACATTCCCAAAAGTAGATTTAAACCAGTAGATGAGCTCATCCCAAGTTGTAAAGATCTTATCGAGTAATTTGGAAAATTTAGGAACAACCCTCCCTTCTAATGATTTGATAAATAAGCACATGCAAGTATCATTATCGAGTGTGCCAATGCTTTCACAACCATCGAAAAAGGTGACAAGATGTTCACTAACAAATGTTGCACCGTCTCCATAAAATTGGTAAGACGGTCTTTGAATTTCGATAAAGGATTGATGGTTGGGGTTTGATTCAAAGGTGAAGGTACGCACCAAGGTGTAAGATCAATGTCGAATTCATATTGAATAATACCCACTTTCTTCATGACCTTTTTAGGATTTACAAGGTAAAGGACAAGATTACGATGACTAAACATACCCCCTAACATCGAAGAACCAGAGAGAGCCATGGAAAAAGAAGGAGGAGATGAACAAATATCGAAGACTCAGATAACAAATTGACTAACAAAGCTTCACAAATTGACCGTGACTGGATTAAAATATTGACATGAATATATTCCCCTGTATGTTTGCCATTTATGTTGATGCTCAAAATGACATGGTTTATGCAACAACCAAAAGAACCCTTAGAGGGAAAGAAAAGGGGATGGAAACCAAGGTTTCATTTTGAACCCTTGGATAGGTAGGATTCATAAGATAAATGGATCCTTGAGCATTAATGAAGCAAAATGCAATGATATTATGTTATTAAATACACAAATAGTCATAAAACAAAAGGCATTAGCCCATAAAAAAAACTATGTGCAACTACCTAAGCATGTTTGAATTAACTTACGAGGACATATTTTTTTTGTTTGTATTTGGAGTAATCGACAACTAGCCGGTTTCATACTCGCGTGACACGAGGTCGATTCCGACCGCTACCACTATAACCTCCAGGGGAATACGCTGACCCCCACAACACATCTCAGGCTGCAACGAGGTTTGAACCCTTGACTTGCTTAACATCCCGTACACCTTAACAAGTGCACGGTTGCCAATTAATCTACACCTCGGGGGGTTACGAGGACATAATTAATTACCTAATTAAACGACAAAAATAAATGAATGCAAAATATTTACATAAAGAAAATGTGTTATGCGATGAATTTTCTAAAAAAGAAAGCTTTGGTTGTTAGTATTAAAATGCAACAATAATAAAAATTGCTTTGACACCTAAATGAATTTAATTAGTTGTTTGCAACATGTAGAAAGAAATCTGTGATTTAGTTCAATTTCATGTTTATAAAATAAATACAAAACTTTTGTTTCATTAACATCATTTTTTCGATTTGATAAAGCTGAACTTTGCATATTAGTTGCAAATTTAAAATTAATCTGATAATTTTAATTGATTACATGAAATGAAAGGATGTTCAAAACTGTGCATACCAACTATTTTTGTTTTAAATACAAAGCATAAAAAATGCTAATGTCTAAATACTAAAAATCATATTTATGTATAGTTAGTAAAACAAAAAAGCAAAAGATATATTTACACTCCATAATGTACATACTTTATAGGATGAGAAATGTGAAAAAACATTAAAAAAAACAACGAAGTTGAATAACAAGGGTGGAGGAAAGACACCTATATGCCCAAATAAGGTATTTTATTGAAATGGAAGCCGAGAAGTCATCAAGTACAATAGTCTGCAATTGGTTCAACCCTTGAGAAAAGGTGGTTTACGAGACCCAACACAACTCTCAACATTCAAGTTTCACCCGGGTGAAATCAAGACAACGAGAATACTCCCCGCTCATATTGTGTTGACGATAACTTGCGCACATGAAGACGTAAGTCATAAAAAATAAACATGAAAGTACACATCCATGCAGGAAAACAAAACATACCATTGATGAAAGAACACTCTGCCTTCACCCTAGTGGAGGGCACTGAAACATAGTCTTACCTACAATCGTCGCCTGCTAGGCTAATGAAAAACTGAGCATGGAAGGGAAAAATAACAATAGTGGAAAGGCTAATAGTACCCACCTCTTACCTTGGATGTGAGAGATGATTGTTCTGATAGCTTGGTTTCAGTTTTAAAGGCTATGTGCTAGGTAGGCGAAGTGTTTAAGCTGTTGTGGGAAGCTCAATGATCGCTGCAACATTTGGCGTTATGTTTTGATGAGTGTCTGGAAGAGGGCGAGTCGCAAGTAGCCAATGATCACCCTCGAGCATGCATTGAATGAACCGTATTGTAAATTGCTCATCGCTTTGTATCTCAACACAAGTGAAATAAAGATACAACTTACGATTTTACATTGGGTTGTGAGCTTCATTTTTATATTCATAGGTTTTGTCGTTCTCAAGGTTTCTAATCAAGGCTGCATTACTTGCCTTCCCCGCCGCACCCCCCCTCCCCCACCCAATGTTTTACTCATGATTGTGCTTTTCACTAGTCTAGCCACTTTCATCGATGATCAATCTAACCATAACAAAGCTTTGTGAACTTTTGTTGCACTCTAAGACTTCTTTATCATAGTAGACTTAGCGACTCTTGTAGGAGCAATGATTTCATTTGGAAAGAGGAAAACAAACTAGGCTTATTTTTTAAACAAGAGTAAACAGTTAAGGCCATATACTCCTACGGTGTTTATGCTTGTCTCTTGATGCAGTTTAAAAGGAATGGAAGGCTACCACCATCAGGGCTATGAAGAACATTGATAGGATTAATGTGGAGATAGTCTTTTTGCTATATTACTCCATATTAAAATAGATAATAAATGGTCGGGTTCATAATTTGGTAGAGAACTTATCGATATATCCACAAATACTTTGTGCTTGGACATCTTACTTGATCTTGAGGTCTTGTGTTGTTCCCTTCACTTACAGTGCTTAATGGGAATAATCAAGCATGTACTATCTTAAGTATGGGAATTATGGAGTGGTGTTGTGACCTTTATTTCCTCATTGGCTATGGTTGCATGTATTTTTCTTGCTTGTCAATTTGCACACAGTGTCGTTGCTATATTGTTCATCCTCTGCACACGCTTCAAGGTTTTGCTATTTACTATTTTTTCCTGGTAACAACCATAGCGTGGACTTGGAATATGGTCAAGAGGCTTCTAAAATTGATGCGTGTATCTCTAGCTGCGTGGATGTGCAATTGTATTGTGCACACATTTTTGCGTTGGAATCCCCCCTCTCCCACAATCCTGCTTATCACACACTTTACTCCACTTTCTCCATGTAGATGACATTGTGTATGTCAGGCTCTCATGGCAAACACTTTGCGTGGTGTTGTCTGCATGTGTTGGCTTTTAGTTTTTATTATTATTTATTTATTTATATTATTTGATGTGATTCATTCGCCACAACCACACTAGGGTTTGTTGTGTGACAGTGGTGGTTATGCCACGTTGCTATCATCAGTGCCCTCCAAACAACTGCTAGATGGTCACTTTGTATAATGACTAGTTGCATGAGTGCTTGGTTTGCTTTGTGGCATTTCCCTTTGTTACTCCTGCCATTGCTGCATGTTAGCTTAACGCTCTCTTTGTCGTTGTAGTGGGCATGCGTTGGTGTTTTTTTATGGGAGTATTATCTTCCCACCAAAACAAGTCGTGTCCATGTCTAGTGTTTACCTGCCAACTGTGGCAATCATCGTTTGCAACAATGAGCATTTCGTTACCAATGGTTCCAGGTTTGCTTTCCACAGTCTGTTGCCTATTAAATGATTTTATGCCTGGTTGTTCCTGCCATTTGCGCCCTAACAACAGGGATAATTTAAGGGGTGAAATTTAGCCCAATGGGCTATTTTTCCATGTTTTTCTCCAAAAAAAGATTTGCCATTTTGCATTTTTTGAAGCCTTGTTTCGCCCAATTTTGATGGGGTAAATTTTGTTCACCCTAAAAACTGCCAAATTATTAAATGAACGATATAAAATCCTTGGAAATTAAAATATTTTTTTGAAAAATATCGGCAAACATTTTATAGTTGTCGTTTTAAGAATTGGTAACATTCGCTAACATTTATACACTTTTAAATAACTATGGTTCCTTAAAATCATCCCTACCTAACAACCCTCCTTATTGTCATGCTGACTTTTGTTTGATGGGTTAGCGTGCAATGATCCCCTCGCCATAGGTCTGTGTTACTCCCTCCTCTCAGAATCACTAGCCCTGTCATGGCTGGCATGTTTTCCCTAACAATTTTATTTCTTGCCTATTATTATTTGGTATCTTTTACGTCTCTGCATTAATCTTCAAATCAACCATCAACAAACCCTTACCAAGAACCCTCATTCTTTATCCATAGACACAACTAAAATATCCTCTTATAAACTAATATAAATCAATATGAAATAAATTAAAAAATTTCTTCATATTTAAATATACCCCACTTTCACCTACAAAACAAGCCTCTTGAACCAAATAACTATCAACAAACCCCTATCTAGTACCTCTTTTTATTCCTAGACACGACCAAACTATAATCTTATAAACTAATATGAATCAACCACGAGTATAAAAAAAATTAAAAGATTTATTGATATTATGATAACCCAACATCCATAGTTTAGTTAATGACAATGATCTCCTAATTGGATGTAATGGTAATGATTACTTCTATTAATAAATTTTTTTTAAAAAAACATTCACATTCTCTTAAAAATAAATGCTTTGAAAAAAATATTCACATCCTATTTAAAAATAAAAATAAATGCTTTGGAAAAAATCTTCTTTAAAAAAAAATTCACATCCTCTTAAAAATAAATGCTTTGACACGTAAATGATAAATTACCAGTATAGATCTATTTTAAACCTAATTTATCAAGTACCAAGAGAGATCCAATTTCTTGAGGTGTACATTTTTTACCATTTGAATCATTCTTGGTACTTGATAAATCTGGGTTTAAAATGGATCTATGGTAGTTTAATTTAATTTAATTTAATTTAAGTATATGTAACCGATTTCTTGAGCCTAAAGTGCTTTTCGAATGGTTCTGCTAAAAAACCACACATCTTCGTCTTACAATTACACTACTAATGTAAGGTCGAGATCATAGTGCATGGAGATTCTCGCTACTTGATAAATCTAGGTTTAAAATGGATCAATGCTAGTTTAATTTTATTTAAGTATATGTAACCAATTTCTTGAGGTGTACATTTTCTTACCATTTGAATCATTCTCGGTACTTAATAAATCTAGGTTTAAAATAGATTTATGTTAATTTAATTTTTTTAATATTTTATTTAAATATTGTAATTTATATTTTTCATTTTTTAATAATTTTTTATTTATATCTATTAAAATAAAATGACTAACATAACAGGATCTCCTTGTACAATCTCCTGAATTCTCTCCATAAATGATCTTAATGGTTGCACTAACAACGCCCTGTTTTTACAAAGAGAGCAAATCCTTTTGACCATAACAACAAACCATGTACCATGGTCCCTCTTTCTTCATCATCGGACACGAGCAAGCTATAAAATAGGATTAAATGCGCACGATGCTTTATCATTTTTGTTTCATTTCAAGTTGTTATTTTCTTTCTCATTTTCTTGGGTGGGAGTGCATTCGCTTCGATAAGCTTCCTCTCGACGCTATAGTTTTGCACCGCTCGGGTTTTTCGCTTACATCGTATTATCATTATAGCTCGCCTGAGCTTTTAAATTCAGCGGTTGCCAGGCAGTCAAAATGTACGCAGTATCGCAGCCACAGTTGCACCAGATTGCTCAGCAGCAAGCCGGGGCAGTTCAGTCGGATCATCAATTGCAGCAGAGACTGAAGCAGCAGCAACAGCAGGCTCTAATGCAGCAGGCCATGCTTCAACAACAACAATCGCTCTACCATACCGGTCTATTGGGACCGCTGAACCAGGTATTCCTTGAGGCCTTTTTTCTTTTCATTTCTCATTTCTATGGCGATTTCGTTGGGTTTTTATATTGTTGTTTGTTGTAGGGCTTGTTTGGGATTTTGGGTTCTAGGTTTTCTTCAACACCCATTTGTATTTTTATTTTTATTTTCATGGCTACTTCGTTGGGGCTTCAGTTTAACGGCTTCGTTAGGGTGTTAGGTTTTCTTGAGGGTATCTGATTTTTTTCCCCGCCATTTGTATTTTTTTTTTCATTTTCATGGCTACTTCGTTGGGGCACCAGTTTAACGGCTTCTTTAGGGTGTTAGGTTTTCTTGAGGGTATCTGATTTTTTTTCCCCCGGTTATTTTTGGGTGCACAGGTTTGCTTTGATTAGGGTTTCTCTTCAGTGTTTAATTAGGGTTTTGTTCTTTAGCTTTTCTGGCCCGGTTTTTCGCCTGGCTGTTCTTTATCGGTTGTTGCTTTGTTCGGTGGCTTGGACGCAGTGGGTTTTGTTTGATTATTGGACGGTGTTGGTTTTTCTCTTCGTCAGTAGCCACGAGTTCAAATCATTGTGTACTACCACAATGTAGAACCCGGAGAATGATGGTTATGAAGTAATCGGACTTTTAGCCACTAGCCCGAGTGTTAACTGCTTCATCTAGAAACCCATTCGAATGAAACCGACTGTCAACCAGTCAATATGCCTATTTTTGCACAGTGAAGACTGTTCTTGGCATGTCACCTACGAACGCTAATTCCCTTGCTGCATGAATTAGCAGTTGGGGTCGGGTCGGAGTCCTTGATTATTTTGACATACGAGTATTTGCATGTCGTGATAGCTTAGACAAATGAAAGTGCCGTGTTCAGTGATTATCCTCTCGAGGCTTGTTTTTCCTATGCCAGGTCGGCACTTTGTTATCGATCTCTTCTGACAGGTTATAATAGTTTAGAAAAGTTAAAGTATGTGGCATTTTAATAGATCGACAAACTTCCTCTTCAAGAAACCCGCTTTACTTATTTTAAATATGGTTCCTTTTCATTTTTAAAAGTTTTTACATGTTTATTTTCGTACAAGATATGTAGCAGATAGAGACATCACAGAAAAGAGGACTTAGGTATTAATATTATGTCATCTTTACAATCACGATGAGTAAAATGATAAAATGTGCATTTTATTATTTTGATTATATTTTTCTGAGTTATATACTTCTTATGGTATCTTGAACTCCAATTCTGAGACATGCTTTGACGATGTCATCTCACTAACATTGTAAGTTTTTGCATATGGTTTCCCCTGGTCCATGATTTGACACAGTACTAACGGTCCCTTATTTAAGCAGACAATTGTTGAACATTTCAGTAAGAACTGGGTTAACGGGGTAATGGGTTGTGTCTACATTGCTCCACTGAAATAAGATATCAGCAGGTCCCATTCACCATTGTTATCATGAATTTAGCTTTATATTGGCTTGCCTGTCTTTTATATTTCTCAGAAGCAGTTATTGTGTGTAATTGGAAATGAGATATCACAGGTTACACATTGAATACCCTAGTTCATACCCTTGGTCAAAGCTCAGCTGCTTTCATGGACTGAAATAAAGACTAATAGGTTATATAACAGGACAGCGTCACTTAGGTATTCTGTAATAACAGCCTATGTAGAGTGACTTGAGTTGATGTAGGAGATTAATGGAAAAATGCAATCTCAGTTTGCTAGACTCGCCTTAACTTCATTGGAGACTCTACTCACCACTGTCGCCAGTATTAAGTCCCTAATTTATGCTAATAGATAATATTATATATTGTACTATTGGGATTTAGAGCTAACATTATGGCCATGTGAATTGAACTATATCTAGTATGGATGTTCTTTTGTATTAAAGAATATGAGTGCAGTCTTCTCTACTCATTCTTATCCTCCAGGTTTCCACATGTTTACTATTTAAGCTTGGTCTTTCCAACAGTAGTCGCTCTTGTCTTTACTTCTTGGATTAATGCTGGGAATACTTTTCTATTATATGCTAATCTTTGAATGGTTATCCCGCCTTTTGCGAGCACTTTAAGAATAAGCACTACATCAGTGTTTACTTGGGCTTGGGTTTTGCTACGTTTTACTTGTTTTTGGAGAAAATCTAAAGATAATGTAGGATGCTTAGTTTTAAGTTTATTTTCATTTCTTTGCATTCTTGTACATTTATATTTTGCAATTTAAGCTAATCTTTGAATAGTGTCCCCTTCCCTTGATAGCACTTTACCAATAAGCGCTGGGATCAGTGTCTACTTGGGTTTGGGTTTTGCTAATCTGGTTTTAATTTTTGAGAACAATCATATGTTAGTGTAGCTTGTTTAATTTTTTTAGTTTATTTTCTTTTTTTGCATTTTTTTACATTTATATTTTGCAGATTGAGCCAATTCCAAGTGGAAATCTGCCACCCGGGTTTGATTCAAGTGCATGCCGCAGTGTGTGAGTGCACTGTCCGTGGTTTTTTTCTTCATTTACAACTTTTATTTTTCCTTCACTTTTATTATTCTAGGATCTACTTATGCGCTGCATATCAGGTATTGCGACCATCTTTTTTTTCTCTTGTGCAACATTTTACCATGCTATCAGATGGGAGATTTAACTGAAAATATCTTCCTTACTTTTTTGATGTTTGCTTTTGTTTTATATCAAGTCCCATAAAATTGTTGGTCTTTATTAAACAAATAATTCTCATTCTTTGTTGTTTCTTGTTCATCTATCTTACTAAAGTGCTGCTGCTGACGCAGATATGTGGGCAACATAAGTGTTCATGTTACAGAAAGCCTTCTGGCAGAGGTTTTTGCTGCTGTTGGCCCACTGGAGGGATGCAAGCTTATCAAGAAAGAAAAGGTAAAATATTATTTATTATAATTATGCCCTGCTCACCAGTTTCTTCCCAATACTTTGTCCTTCGATTACAATCATCTCAAAAACCAATTAAGAAATGGACTAGCATGTATCCATCTTAAATCTGGATCTTTTAAGGAGCAAGAGATCTATTTTTCTTGGATCTGTCTTGGTGGTCAATAGATCCAGGGCTAGGTTGTATATAAGTTAGTGTAAATGAATAACATCTTTTCCAAATTTTGTATCTTCCCATTTTGTTGCAACTTGCTATGGTTGGTTGAAGGTTTTGTTTACCTTATGAGGATTATGCTGCTTTGGAGTTCAAACTACATGCTATAGTCCTTTCTGAAAGTGATTTTAATAGTGAAAAGTATTTGTTAATGCTTTCTTTGCAGTCATCCTACGGGTTTGTGGACTACTTTGATCATAGATCAGCTGCAAGCTCCATTTTAAGCCTTAATGGAAGACAAATGTAAGGCAGTTTCACTTCAAAAGCTTTGTTTCATTTTATAGGTGTACTCTAATTTCCTAACTGCTGCCTAAGTAGATATCGCTGATCAATTTTGTGTGGATATGCAGATTTGGTCAACCTATCAAAGTCAATTGGGCTTATGCAAGTGGGCAAAGAGAAGACACAACAGGTTAAACATTGAGGATTTTTCCTTCATCTTTTTCTTTCATTTAAGCAATTGAGATTTGATTTTTGCAATTTCAATTATTTGTAGTGTCACTGTTTTAAGTGTGCCCTTGGTGCAATCTTGATGTTATTCATCTGCATTATTCAAATTTGATAGTAATGTTGTTTACACCACCTTTCTCAAAGTTTGTACCATGATTTTGTGTTCAGGTCACTACAGCATTTTTGTTGGTGATCTCAGCCCAGAGGTTACAGATGCAGCTCTGTTTGCTTGTTTTTCTGTATATCCAAGTTGTTCGTAAGTTCTTATGAAGCCTTGTTGCATTTAATTTGATTCATGATGGTCAAATTGAAAGTCAGGTTTAAATTGTTTGGTACAATTGATTTCAGTTAGTGTCAGCTAATTTATATCTGTGATGATTTCATCATTGTATCATGCAGAGATGCAAGGGTTATGTGGGATCAAAAATCTGGCAGGTCAAGGGGATTTGGTTTTGTTTCCTTCAGAAGTCAGCAGGTGCAAAATATAAAGAGTAAATAAATTGGTCATTTTTGTCTTTCCTTTTGAGATTGCTGACTTTTCCTTTGGTGCAGGATGCTGATAATGCAATAAACCAGATGACAGGTAAGCTTCTTGAGAGAATACCATTCTATATTTTTAACAATGCTACAAAATTGCCCACTATTTCTGCTGATTTATTGCAGGAAAAACGCTTGGGAGTAGGCCGATTCGGTGTAATTGGGCTACGAAATCAAGTTCTGGAAATCAGAATGATGATAAACAGAACTCAGAAATGCAATTTGCTTCAAATGCATCAAATAATACTTCAGTCAATGGTAGTGCAGATCACAATGTTTCAGCTGGAAATACAGCTGGGGCAACAGGTCAAGTTCAGAATATTTTATTTTCAATGTCGTAATTTTTATTATCATTTTTTTTATTTGATTAACATACAAAACCTTGTTGCTGCAGGAGGCCAGCAAAAGGGCGGTGGCCAAACCTCAGCACCAGAAAACAATCCTTTGTACACAACTGTGTATATTGGAAACCTGCCGCATGAGGTAACACTTGCTATTTATTAGCCATGCTGGTAATGTTCCTGTTTTGCAGGATACAAAGTTCAGCTAATCCTCATCTGTAATATAATTTTGCAGGTTACCCAGACTGACTTACACAGGCAGTTTCTTGCTTTGGGTGTGGGTGTCATTGAGGATGTACGTGTTCAAAGGGACAAGGGATTTGGATTTGTCCGCTATCGTAGCCATGAAGAAGCTGCTTTAGCCATTCAGCTTGCTAATGGCAGAGTTATTTCTGGAAAGTCTATCAAAGTATGCTTATTTTTTCTAGATGCAGCACTATATTGTGAGAAGTTGTTTGTGCTTTTCAGAAATATATTATATGTACCTGATATGATGTTGTTTTTGTGCTGCAGTGTTCTTGGGGTAGTAAACCCACTCCTCCAGGAGCCAGTTCTAATGCGCTCCCTCCACCATCAGTGCCTTTTCAAGGGGTTGTTGCTGCCCAAGGGTTGAACCAAGGATACACAGCTGCTGATATTCTTGCATATCGGCAGTTGAACATGAGTCAGGCAGGAGCAGGCCAGCCTCTATTACCATTATCTGCTCAACAAGGAATGGGACTTGGTCTTGGACATGGGCCCATGGGAGTGGTTGGTCCTGCAGGCAATCAAAATGTATATGATAATTTTCAGGCTGGTGCTGGATTACCAGCAGCGGCAGCTGCTGCTATGCGGCAACAAATCATGTATTATCAGTAATGTGTGACTAGTTGGTCTCTACCTTTTGTTTTTTAAGTTTTTTATAGCTATATTGGTTTAACATCGTTGGAGTTTTGAAATTGGTAAAATTATGCAAGCAATAGTAAAAACAATGTACATTCAAAAGTTCTACATACATTCAAAAGTTTACGGTAATATTTAATGTGAATGTTGTAATCCTACTCTGAATCAATTTTTATGGCATTATAAGTTTTATGGATTATATTACATATTCTTTTCCACTTGTCCGTTGCACGTATTTTTGAACTAGTTTATTTGCGTTTTAAGCAGAGAATTGCAAGTAGCTTCAGATGCTTGGATATAAACTTGTATTTATCTTATAAGTATCTTTAGATGCTTGGATATTAACTGGTATTGATTTATCTTGTAAGTAGCTTCAGATGCTTGGATATAAACTGGTATTGATTTATCTTGTGAGTAGCTTCAGATGCTTGTGACCAACTGGTAGGGTGATTTTAGATTTCACATGTCCAGAGATGAATTGAGTGGCTACGGAAGGGATCAAGGAATTTTTTCTTGGCCCCAAATTCTGGCAGCCCCTTTGTGAGACTACTGGTTGTCTCCAATGCTCGGATGAGTCCATGTGAAAGGAATATACTTCCTTCTGTTTTTGTTAAACCATCCCATGCCACAAGTGAATGTTGTCAATCTGTGAAAATAAAGTAATCACAGGCCTACATTCAGTCTAGGTAGAGCTTTGTATTGTTTTGGTATTTTGGGTTTGGCATTTGTGCAACGTAAATATAATGTCTTGTGGAGAAGTATAATGGAAGTCAGTCTGAATTTCCTGTTTGTGGCCTGTTATTGTAATTTCTTCAGTCTGTTTTCTGAGCTCTCTAGAGCTAGCTGTTTTCGATCTTCAAATGGACAAATAATGTATATAAATTTATTCTTGTTTAATGCATTAGTCTTAGAACTCTTCAGAAAAAACGTGATCTCTGTCAACAATCTACTTCCTCCTGTTTCCCATCATCTCTGTCGTAGTTTGATTTTTAGATCTTATATTTGAAAAATTGGAGATGGCGAATTGGATTTTTCTGGTTAAAATTCTTTCAGATGAAAACTCTCATTGTGACGACGCCCTTTGGTGCTCTGCACAAATGAGAATGGAAGATTTTATTTTTAAAATTTCGTGAGTTGAAAAATTTGTATACTGGCATTTCGCTTTTCTAAAACCCATTTTACTTATGTTTATAGATTACATGCCATACCTGATCCCGTTGGATGTCAATGATACACAACTATTTGCTCGCAGTAATCCATGGATCCCCAAAACATTTTCGCTCGAGCACTTGTTGGTTTTCATAATGTTATCATCTATTTTCTAGTTGCAAAAGAAATAATCAATTGCCACAGAAGCAAGTGTGCCTACGTATTTGTGATTTATCTATTTACGATCATACTTTGAAGTATGTTTTATTTGAACACTATTCATGAGTGCCTTCGTATCTGTGATTTATCTTGTATCATCTTTATTTGAACACTATTCTATTTTCTTTTATTTGAATTGATCAACAGTTAAACGATATGCGATCATGTCAAACATGCTTTTATGCATTGTAGCGGAAGCATTGCCATTCAATCGTTTGGTTAAATGATTCGATAACTTAATGAGAGTCAACTTTTAATTAATTGGCCCGATACTTGTGTCAAGAGATGACATAACTAAACCGAGCTCACGGGAAAAAAGTGATCAAGGTTAATTGACGATGGTATAATTACATGAAATGATACTGTAATTTCTAATTTGTTGATTTCTTCTCAAATATATATCCATCCGTGTAGCTTTTATGACTCTGGGTTTGGCTTTGGTGCACAACTTGAGTGAGGAGTAAAACGCTCTTAGCTCACGCACTATGAGTTAGATCCAAATATCATTTAATCATTATTTACAACCATACCAATTGAGCTTAGTTTGATGGTCAGGTTAGAGAAACATTATCCTCGTCTCAGTTTAAATCTGCATGTGACATGTTTCACTATTTTTGGAGCCAATGGTGCTTGATATTAGGAAACCATGAGGAATATATTTTCCTTGTTGGTTGGAGGTTGGAGTGCTTAGATACATATAAAAATTAGTGTTCGTCATTTTTGCAGAGTAATGATGTGTATAACGGATTATGAGACTTGTTGAGATTTGTGATCCACGAGGAATATTTTTACTATATTGGTTGGAGGTTGGGGTGATCGATGTTACTAAAAAATATAGTATTGCCATGCTTGCAACTTTTTAGAGACCCCACTCTGGTTTCTCATACCTAGACTCGAGAATTTGACTTATAGCGACGATGAAAATGCTCACTCATTTGATTTAATTTGTGAAACTCGTTTTGGGAGTGTAGAAGCCATTATTAAGACATTTCTCCGCTCGTTGTGTTGTTATTGTGAAGATATTGAGATCATCATTTAGTAGCATGATTCGTTTTGGGGGAGGGCCGAAGCCTTTATTAAGGCATTTCTCTGGTTATTGTGTTGTTATTATGAAGATATTGAGTTCAGCATTTAGTAGCTTGATTGAAACTCTGCTCATTGTGTTGTTATTGTGAAGATATTGAGATCATCATTAGTAGTGTGATTGAAAGAGGTTTCAGTTCTCCACTCGCTGTAGCGTGAAAGAAAGTTGCTGTCTCAAGTAGGTATTGGGCCTTGCATCCTAAAGTTTTCATTTTAGATTTTAGTTAAATTTATTATTTTATTTTATTCTACAACTTGGTCTGTATGTACAAAAACACTCTTCACTTTTGGAAACAAAGAATCGAGTACAATTACCATGCTCTATTGTCGAACCTAATGAGAGAATTCATTGAGGGTGAATTTGGTTGCCTTGTCACAGGCATTGCCACACTCTTTCCCTCCAAAACTTTCTAAATGAGTACCAAGAACTGAGATAGAGGCTTTGTAGTGAGCAAAGGCTATAAAACTGGGTGTAATGGTTTTTAAGATTTCTCTCTAAACATAATTTATTGGAGGAAGTCATTGAGTTTGTCAGTGCCATTAAGCCCCTTGAGAAAGTGTCGATGATCATTTACGAAGACAGACCACCAATAGAATACATTTATGAGGGCATGGAGCCATGAGTTTCTACAAGGGAAATTATTGATTCCAAGTAAAGAGGATATAGAATACATTTATGAGGGCATGGAGCCATGAGTTTCTACAAGGGAAATTATTGATTCTAAGTAAATAGGATATCTCAATTCAAATACATTTATGAGGGCATGGACAGAGCCAAAGAGGCCACGAGTTTCTACAAGGGAAATTGTTGATTCCAAGTAATTGGATATCTCAATTTTAATGCAACGAGGGATTTAAAAATAAAAAATATCTTGAGGTGACGAGAGGTGTGATATATGTTCAGATTTTGGGGCTTCACACCTTAGTCTTGGATCATTGGATGGACAAAGACAGATGTTTGATAGTGCATTTTTCTTTCATCTCCTTTCAGCATATTTTCAGAAAACTAAATGTTGAAGCAGATAGACTATCAAAAAAGAGGAATTGGTGAGATGGATGGTTATATTTCATTTGAAGTCTTCAGAGATGGAGTTTCAGCACATACAGGCAGATTGAGTTTCATTTGACTTGAGTATGCTTGTTTTTATCAGACAAACTGCATTTGGAAGGCATTTTACTTGTTCCTTTTTCTGGGTTTTTGTTTATTGAATCTATTTGACAAACTGAATTTGGTGGAAGGCATTTTACTTGTTCTGTGTTTCTCGTTTTTTGTGTTTTGTTTTGTTAAAGATTCAATACTACTGTTTTTTGGTATAAAAGTGGTTTCAGATATGTAGGAATTTTAGAATGGGTCCTAAACAATTAGGAGATGTTAGTTACTCTTGGAAAGGATCCGTGAAGATCTCTTATCATTAGAAGGATATTGTAGACACCTTTTTTATATATGATATAAAGTTGTTTTTATTTTTGTGCTGAAAAATATATGTTCAGATTTAATTCAATCCAATGTACAAGGTTGAATAAAATGTTGGCTAAGATTGAATTTGTTAATTGTTACATTGCAATTTTGTTAATTTAATTTTTTAAGTTTGCCATTGCTGTGAATTCATCCTTGCAATGTTTTAGGTTGAGTACAATTGGTTAGAGGTTGAGTACAATTGGTTAGTGTTTGAGCACATCATCATGAAAAAGCACAATAAGTTGGAATATGTGTGATTGGAGAAGTTGGTTTTCATCTACTTGGACGCTCACAAAACAATTCTGAGCAAAGAGTTTGAATCCAAATTTTTTAAGCTATTATATTATAATAACCAGAAAAAATATATAAAAGTCTAGTGAGCTGGTTGACCACAAGAAAAACTTGATAAAAAAACATAATAGTCATTTGAAAACAGTCTTAGAAGAGCAACAAAAAGATAATAAAGTCTTGAGCCTAACAATCTTTCGCTTGTGCTTGTCATAGAAACCTAAACTATATGATTCGGCTTTAACAAAAGTCTAGCGTGACTTAAAAAAACAAAACTATCATAATCCCCCACGCTAAAAAAACGAAACTATCATAATCTCTAAAGTAGGGCAGGAGAATGATTTTCATCATCGTGACTTTCATCATTTTCCTCAATTGGTCTTGGAGTTTGTCCACTTGAAGAATATTTCTGTGTTCTTTTGGTCCAAAAATGCCTTCCTAAGAAGGGATTTTAACTATTGTAAATCCAAATCATTTACAAATCATCTAGTATTTAGTGTCCATTGTCTTGGAAGTGTTGACATATGGTATCCATGCATGTATTGGTTGTTTGATATCATCCTTGCTTAACATCTCCTGTTCGTTCTTGACCCAGATCTTTTTTCCAATTTCCCTTTGAATATGTATAAGAGTGTTCCTTTTAAATTGTGATGTAAAAGCTTGTGCTTCTTGAATCACTTTAGGGTAGTGATTGAAACTGTGTCCATGCTTACTATGTCGACCATTGGATCCACAGGCTTTCCCAACCATGGTGCAGGTTAGAAATTGCCTACTAAGATCACAGAGAGGGAAAACAACAAGATTCCCCTTTGAACAATGCAGTGATTAAGAAAAGTGTGAGTGCAATGTCATCGTAGTTTAAAAAATAAAAATTTATGATATTGACATCTCAATCGTTGGCCTAAAATCCCATTGGATCCACAGGCTTTCCCAACCATGGTGCAGGTTAGAAATTGCCTACTAAGACCACAGAAAGGGAAAACAACAAGATTCCCCTTTGAACAATGCAGTGATTAAGAAAAGTGTGAGTGGGTTTCCCTTTGAGAGCAAGTTTCCAAGCCATTAGTATAACCAGGCCAAGCATTGATCAGAGCAAGTTTCTAATTTGCTCTACTCGACCTTCAGAATAGTCATTATGCACCTCCCATTGAAAATTGTTGAAGTGTGGCCTCTAGCATTTTACTCTTTCCTTCGTAACCTTCAGCCTTTTCGCTCACCATGAGTCCTCGACTCTCCTTACACGGTGCTTGTAGCATGGATTATGTGGATTATCATATTTTAAGAGACTATCTTAAGAATTTTTGCCTTGGATATGGTTTTATAACTTGTATGGAGCAAAAATGTCATTAGTATATTTTTTTGTGCACAATTTAAAATATTTTTTGAGTTTTTTTATTAGTTTTCTTGAAGTTGTGGAGCCTTGCCAAGTTCCAATGCAGTGGAGTCTTTGTCAAGTGACTCTGACACAATTAGTAAATAATGATACCAATCATAAACCAGAAAAATGTTTCACAAAAATATGATATGGGAATAGAATGGGTTATGTGGATTGAAGGTATTAAATGCCAAATTTTCTTCGAAATTTCTGTGCTTGAGGTTAAAAATTATAAATATGTCTATTTATGCAAATGATCTAATATATGTGGTAATGTAATTGCAAATTATATATTTGATGGTAATTTTTCATTAAGATGGTTATTTGTTAAAAATGATAAAATCAAGATATATTTGATTATGAATTAGAAAAATCTTTTAAAGAAAGATGGGAGGGATTGAATTAGTGGTTTAAAATAAATTAATTGCAATTTTTTTTTTGAAATTTGAAATTTTCAGATTTAAAATGGATATGTTGACAAATTATCTTACGTGAATTATGTAAGATCTATGATAATTATCATAGTTAGTAAGTGAGCATGAAAGTTTGAAGGAATATGATATTGTTTATAATGGCAAAGACAAACAATAAAGGAAACCAAAATTTGTTATTATTGTGGAAAATTAAGCTATACAAAAAATGTAAAATTAGATAAAAATAAAAAATAAAGAAATAAAAAAGTTAGATAAAAGTAAAAAATAAATGCATGTCAACACTCACTGAAGAATAATATTATATGATTAAAAAAAACAAGTGTTCAAAAATAAAATTTTGCACATTTTATCCTTTACCATATATTATTGAAAAGAAAAACACAAGTGGTGGATATCTTTGTAGTGCACAATGTATGTCTATTTGAAACAAATCATAAAACAATGATGTGAGTGCATAGAATGAGATATAGATTTAGATGCATAAGATGGACTATGGTGTGCAAAAGGAACAAAGGCATAGAGCAACATGTGCATTTAGATATATAGTAGTGCATGAAGAAGAGGAAAGGCTAGAAGTAGGATCCAAAGAGTTGAGGGCATTTGATCGTTGTGGTTGAGTAGTGGATATTTTTTAATGTGCAAGAGTGAAGAGCATGGAGACTAAATTAGTGCAAAGGAAGATATTAAAGAGATTTAGTTGGTCCCCAAGAGAAAGGGATGTTACCTCAAGAGGTTTGGTTTCAAAGAGACATGAACTTGCTCCAAGGGGAGTAAACCCTTTCAGAAGGGTAAGAAAGATTTTGATGTATAAGGGAGTGGAGGAATTGAAGTGAGTAGAGTTTTATGAAGAAGAGTACAAAGAAGTGAGGATATTTATAGAAATATAAAATCTCAATGGAGATGACAAAATTCAAGAGTGCAAACCACCCATGTAGAGGACACAAAGGATGCAAGATCTACATAAGGAAATGCCCTTAGTGAGGGTTGAGGGACTTTACATTTGACGTTTTCCAAGTTGAAGTATTATAATTTGCTATACACATTAACGACAATGAAAGTACCATTTAAAACATTGTGTATATCTCATAGTCCGTCTTGAATGAGATAAGTAAACAATAATCTAATTTAAGGTCATAGCCAAGCCAGATAACTAAATTGGTGTACAAGACCCCCTTATTTGTGATACAGGTAACCCCCTCCATGTAATGATTTGTTGACTAAAGTCTATGGAGATGTACATACTCTTACCACCTTCGATTTTGAACCTATGACCTCTTGGAAGGAAACACATGATCTTAATGGTTGGGTACACTCAAGTTGTACAAAATGGTTGAGGGTGCAACAATAGGACTTATCGAGAGGTCATCTATCCCGTTACTACTCTTGCACAAGTGTGTTTAATTGCGGAGTTATGATGGGTTCTAGTGCATTAACATTTGTATTTATTCTTCTTTGTTGCAAATAACCTATGTGCCATTTTTGGTATTAGAGCACATGGATGCCTTGAAAGATACTATGATTGGGGAATTATAGTATCATTGGTGATTGATCTCTCTCCTGGGCGCTAGAAATTATGTGACTTTCTTATAAGAGGTAGATATCCCAGATGAATAGCGGCTTCGAAGGAATGATAGTTTGTGGAGGCTAAAGTTGGAGTGGTGTGGACTTGTCTTGCATAACTACATCACCTTAAGTCACTATTGCGTTGACATTATTATTTGAGCTTAACATTCATACTCTAGGAGTGGAGCACTTCACTTGTGTGGGGCTTACTTGTGTTTAGCAAGCTTGCTTGTAAAACTTACATCAACTTGTGCTATATTTTTTTTGCCTCCCTTACTTTTCATATTAATAGGAAGGGGAGAGTTCACAAGGAAACTCTAGTGGAGCATATGAGGAAGAGGTGGACACTTTTTCTCTCTTGAGATTCTTCTTTGTATATTTGATCTCTCTCTCTCTTTCTCTCTCTCTCTCTCACACAGGAAATAGGGTTTCTTACTCTATTGAATTATACAATTAGTGTTTCATCCCTCGAAAGATAGAGATTAGGGGTTGGAAACATTTGGATGTATTTAGTAAAAAAGGACAGCTCACCTTCGAGATAATGAGATAATGGAGGAATTCTTACACTTGGAGAAGCTACGGTTTCTTAGTTAACCTTATCTAGGGCATCTTGAATGGCTGGATTTTATCCTAGCTTTAAAAGGAGGCTATGGTATGCATGTACCTCATCATACTGTGTATATTGCAGGTTTGATTTCAACATTTTATTTTCTTGAGATGGTTATTTCTAGCTCTTAATTGTCTTGCTGATTTGACACACTTAAGAGAACATTGTTAAGACACTTGACCAAAAGATTGAAGATAACAATATATTTTTCTATTAATATTATGTTCGCTGCTATATAAGAAAAGTTTTCAAATCTAGTTTATGCATGTGAAGTTACCCAGGAGGGATGAATAGCCATTAGAGTGATGGCAACTTCTCTACGTTAATTGCCGTAAATTTTGGAGTTACTAGAAGTGAATTATTGTGATTGTTTTGTTGTTTTACAAATTAATTTACAACGATCTTGAAGGATGAAAATTTTAAGATAATATACAGAAAACCTTCCTGTAAAAAGATGAATTTCAAATTTGCTTGGATTGTCTAGTGCAAATGAAATTTCAACAAAAACACATGGTATGTGATATAAATATGAATTCGTGAATTACATCAATCATTGCCACATTGCAACATATTATCTCCCCAATAAACAAAGCATGTAAATTCCTTGAGTCATCCACATCTATTCTAAGAAATGAGTTTTACCATTATCTCCATTGCGTCAACGTTAATGGTGACACTGAAGACCCACACTTTAACCAATATATTCCCAAGAAACAAAATTTACCAAAGCATTAATCCAAGATGAACATACACTCATTAACATGTCAAATCTGCCCAACAGCGATTTTCAATTTCCCGTGTATTTTTCATCTCTATTTCAAGCAACACCATTAACATAACATACTATTTGGAATGTGGATCTTCTAAATACTTCACTTTACTCACTTGAACAAACACACAACACCTAGTCCATAGACATCAACTCTCTTTATAATTTGAAGCAAATTCTCCTCTGGACCATTACAACTTCTCAAGGTGTCTGTAATGAAAGTAAGCTCTTTAAAAAAGTGATTTTAAATTCTAGACACAAATTGGATAAACTTGTAAAAACTATGCTCAATTATATGGCATGAATCAACATAAAGGAACCTCTAAATCTTGACCCATTTAAAATTTAAGCCGTGTACCTCAAAATATCAAAGCAGTTCCTCTTTTGTGGGGATTTTTCCTTGAAAATACTTAACCCACTTTAAAACCGAGTTGAACATAAAATAAACTTCAGTTAACGTTTAAATTAAATGGTGACGAACATATTATCTATTTATTAATCGACTCAACCTCCACAGTCATGCCATTGGGATGTATCTCCACACTCTAGAATTTGGAAGATGTTTTATCCCTTGAATCATGATGCACCTGCTATACAATTTGGCAGATATTTTCCCTCTTGTATTATGAAGCAACTGCTAACATATTGTTATGAATTAAATGGTGACAAACATATTATCTATTTATTAATTAATTCAACCTCCACATTCATGCCTGTGATGTATATCCGCATTCTTAGGTAGATATTTTCTCTCTTGAATCATGATGCAACTTTTGAACATGTTGCTATGCCTTTCTTACTCTCATGCTGCTAGTCTTCTCATTTGCTCTTGCCACGTACCCTAATGTGTGGCAATTTCCAATCATTCCATGCCCTATTTGATTTTGTCAATATTGTCAAGACACATGTTGCCAGATATCTTCACCAATTTCTTGACAATATTGACTGTAGCGTATGGGGCATGGAATGGTTGAAAATTTACCCACAGTGTGATATATATCGTAACTCATCGAATGCAATTTGAAAAGACAACAAAAACAATGATTGCCATAACACATGCTCGAGTGCATAATGTGACAGTAACGAGTTTGTAGAGTGCACTGTATGTAAAACACTTTTATTCAAGAGAGAAACATGTAGCAAAATTAAAGGGTTGCAAAAGCAAAAAGAAGGCATATGGAAAGTAAGTATCCCATTCAATAGTGCGAGGACTTCTTGTTGCTTGTGCAACTATTACAAGTACCAATAAGAAAACTATTTGATGATTGTGCTTGTGAGGTGCAAACTAAAAGCAACCTCTAAAGTGGAAAAAGAAAACAGAATCGTCGCGACTCTTTCCAAGAATCAGTTCAGTATTCTTCAAAGAAGGGAACTTGAAGCAAATAAGGGATATTGAGAAGATAAATAATGCCACGAAATAGCAACAAAACAAGGAGATAAGTAAAGATAATTCAACAACATAATTATACCACAATTTCTGAACATGTACCCCTAAATTATTGTATTTATTTCATGATATTAGAATAAAAAAGCATGGGCGAAGAAGCAAGATCCATGAACAAAAAATTGGAATAAAGAAGAGAAGGATGAAATGGAAAAGCATGTAAATGCTTGTGAAACTTAATAAAAATAGACTTCTAGAAAATAAATTACTAGTCAGAAGCTATGCAACAGCATGAGTCTTCATTCTTGCCATTGATATGGTGATAATAAGCTTGTACTCATTCTACCTCCATAAGGATACTAAATTCTTATTGTTTATGTTGTGTGCTCCATAAATGGTAGGCCTATGGCCCATTTGTCTTAGAAACACAGATACTTCTGCAGAAAAGAGAATTCATTGTCTCTGCAATTTGAATTCACTGTCAATTTAAACTCTAAAACTGAGTGCAAAGCTTCTTTTTTCCTGCAACTTCTCTGGCAACTGAAATCAAGATCCTCACTCTGTTAATGCTGAGTTCACAATGCACTCAGCAATCTTCTGCAATACTGCTGTTCTACTGTGCCTACACAGCAATCTTTTCATTAATAGTGCAAAATGCTATGTATTAATATTGCTCCAAGTGACCAAAAACAATGCCCAAAGCAACAAATCTATGGTTGCAAATTTCAAATGCAATTACATTCTAATAGATGCTCTCTTTTAATGGCCAGCTCCAATAGCAAATTCAATGAGACAGAACTCTCTGGTTCATGGTGCATTTAACCTCTGCTATTCTGCTGTATGAATGCGTTTAAACAGCGCTTTCTTATAATACACTGTAGGGCGATGCCAATATATGAAATGAATATGCCAGCAATGAAACCAACCAGAAAAATCTCAATCAGAGCTGTTTATAACCATTCTTTCTCTGTTCAATATATTTGGAGTTCCTCTCACCAAAATCCTAACACAGTTGCCAGCATTAGATAAAGAAGCAAAATGCCAACGGTTTGATTAATTGTATATATTTCATCTTCAGCAATATAGGAAATGATTCCTTTAAAAAACTGTAGCTTGCAATCAACGTACAACAAGAGGGAGAATGTCTACAGCATATATTTGAATGGACTGGCTGTCGGTAAAACACCTGAGCAACAATAGTTGTATAATGCCAAAGGACAACACGACCTTCAAACAAATGGGCTCAAAATAAAAAAAATCCAGTTCAACACCAAATCCATTTGAATGCACTTGGCAAAATCGAATCCTAATGGAACTACAATGAAAGCATTCAGAGAGCAAACGTCCAGCCAGTCAATCCTCAGTGGATTTGACTACATAATCCAGCAATGTGGGAGTGAAATGTATTGGGTATGAGCGTGGGCATTTGCATCATTCAACCAAATGCATGTGTAAAGTCTATGCCAAACAATTAACAAATTATATGTTTGAATGGCTGTAGGGGTTGTCGAACACTCACTCCAAATAGGCTACACTTTAGATACCATTTATTTGATAAAGCCAATCATCAAGGGTGAGACAGTATTGCTGTAGCATGATTTTCACAGCATCCAAGCAATAAATTAAAACCAGAGCTAACAAGAATGCAGAGAATGACATTCACACAGCATTTAAGTTGCCAGGGTACCTGTACCGGGTACTTGGGTACTCGTTGGGTATGTCTCCTGCGGTATCCTGCTGTACCCCATACTGGGTTCATGTACCTGTGTCTCCGTTATAAAAAAGGGGTACTTATAGGCTAAATGGTACACCATACACGTGTTTGGGTAGTTCATAACCCATGTTTGGGTACTCCAGGGGTACGGCTCACTCAATAAAATGCTATTGGGAAAATTTAACGACCCCCCACCAAATCTGAACTAACTTTTTGCTAACTACGTATAGAGTTTGATTCAGGACTTATGTCAAACACTTTGCAACATTGTTCAAATTCTACTGTCCAAATCTAGTAGATTGATTTTACATTGATTTACAATGAATGTTTTTATGGTTTTGTGTTCATCACTCGTAGAACATAATTTGACTACCAAATGTGCACATAAAAAATATACATATGTATTTAATATTGAGAAATACACTCACATCAACGCAGGAATATATTTGGCAATTTTCAAATTTTTATTGCCTGTAACAGCAGCACAAATAGGTGTTTAAAATAAGATTTCAAGTGTACTTTCATGTCTGAGTTTGATTCTCTGTTACAGCTGCCTGGTACAATGATTTATCAAATTTTATGTAACTTCCAGTCTTCTAATTAATATCTACTGAGTCTATGATTTATCAAATTTTATGTAACTTCCAGTCTTCTAATTAATATCTACCGAGTCTATGATTTATCAAATTTTATGTTTCAAATTTTCGATCAGAATGTTCACTGTTCAAATAATCAGCGAATTTATAATTATGAATCATGATTCATAATTTATGAAGAAATCTATATGCATGTACGATGTGACTATGACATATATATATATATATATATATACCAAGGAGCAGGATCGAACAAAGGAGCAGGATCGAACACACTTTTCAGATTCAAATTTGCTCAGGAATAACAGTGAACAGTAACATTGAATTAATGCAGAGCCGAAATGAACAGTATACATGCAGCCGAGTAACAGTGAAGTTACAGAGCCGAATGAACAGTGGAATTACAGACTCTGAAACTTATAACAAATTGGACTGAACCAGTGTTTCTGATCCCAGCTGATCACACGAAGTGCAGAGGGAGAGCATACGCACTTGGTCTTACAGACTCATTACAAATGAGATCACTGCTTTTGATCCCAACTGATCGCTCGAGGCGCAGAGGGAGAGCATACACAGCGCTCGACACACACAGAATGACACCTAAAAGCCGAGCAGACTACTTGCTCAAGACTGACTCTCTAGACTTGCAGAGCTCCTATGAGGCAACCCACGATGCCTATAATGAGCCCGAGGAGTCTTATTTATAACAACTTAGCCGGTGCAACCGGTTGACGCAAACTGGCACTAATCGGTCGAAAAGAGATCCGGTAGCTACAACTGACAACTACTAGTCATAAACGAATCACCGGGGTGGAGAGTGGGGACTACCACTTCCATTATCTCATCCCTTAACTAGCCGACAGGCATTACGGGGACCCGGAGAGACATCATGACAGACCCGACAGCATAAAACAGAGTGGAGCATAACTGGCCCACGGCAGTACCTAGAATCTACTATTTACACATCGGAGCATTTATCCGGCCCGAGACGGAAACAACGTGGGGCAATACTGGCCCACTCAGTCTTCAAACGGCCCACCACAGCTTTCAATCGTACAGATCACAACCTTGAAGATATTCCCATATGTCTTCATCTGGTGAGTCATCACCTTGAGCATCATGTATCAGAGATTCTGGAATCTCAAGATCCCGAGGAAGAGGATAAAGCCACGGACTAAAACATCCTTGTACATCTGATCCATGGAAAGCTTCTAACGGTTCACAAACAAACTCTCCTCGAAAATGTGACTTAACCTTGAAGTCAAGCGGAATGTCACGAATAGTAACTCGTGATTCTATGTGATCACCTTCAAGATTTCTCCGAATAACTTCTGTTGAACATACATTCTATGCTCAAGCGGAGTATAAGATCCTCCTTCAAAATGAAGCTTAAACTTAAACCAATATTCTCGTTGATGAGCAACTTCTAAGTCAACTTTCAAATGGAGGATAAAATTTGCTCTTCTGTTTTCCAAGTCACATCTGTCCATCCCGACCATTTAGCATTTGCTTTAAGATTTGAAGGGTCGGCAAAAATCATTACAGTCTCATTCTCTCTACAACATTGCAGAATGAGATTGTAGGAAGTCCATGTTAGGCTACCATTGCCTAAATCAATGTACCAGAGATGTTCATCATCATCATAATCTATCCACACCTCTGAGCAGTCTCTGAGCTTCCCTGTAGCGTCTGCAAAACTGAAAAATGCTTCTTTCTCCCATCTTTCTAGAATAGTCAGCTTCAAGGGAGAAGTCTGGATATTCTGAATCATAGTTAATTGCAGAAAACGCTTAGCTTCATCAGTAGAGGCATATTCAAGAGACTCAATACGGACATCTCTAGGCAATGAACCATCCCAGGGAAGAATAAATAGTCCTTCTTTCTGTAGAAGTTCTTCTATGGTCTTCTTCTTTTCTGCATCTTCTTCTCTTCGCATTCTTCTTCTGGCAGGACCAAAACTGGATTCACCTGGTTCAAACATCTTCAAAGAGGGCTGAAACTTTTCTATATCTTCTGCTGACTCCCTGGTCAACATATCAGCAAGGCAGTTTAAATAACCTGGTTTATACACAATCTCATAATCAAAATTAGATAACTAGATAAACCATTTTAAAATACGACTATTATTTTCTGCCATAACATTTTCATTTTTCAGCATCCCAGGCATTATTTTAAGATCTGTCCTGATAATGAATTTAACAGGTTTGAGGAAGAGAATAAAATGCTGAACAGTCTTCTTGACTGCTAATATCTCCTTATGGCTTGATGGATAATTGAGTTCAGCCTTCTTGAACGAGCCAAATCCATAGCCACAAATATTTTCTTTCTGTGCAAGCGCTTCAATAAGAACACCACCCAAAGTATGTGCAGATGCATCTGTCTCAATGATAAGATCACCACCCAAAGTATGTGCAGATGCATCTGTCTCAATGATAAGATCACCATTTCCCGAGGGTAGAGTTAAGGCTGGCAACAGCCATACTTTTTCTTTAATGCGCTTAACTGCTGCAGTCATTTCTCTAGACCAACTAGGCGGATTCTTCTTGAGTCTTTGCTGAAGTACATGGATATCTTCAGCCTGGCCTTTATAGAATGGTCTGATGTAATTCAAAGAACGAAGGAACCTTTGAAGCTGTGTTTTCTCCATAATCTGATCTGGAAATTTTGTAAAGCTTTGGAGAACATGGTTCTGTAAAACAACAGTTCCTTTGTTAATCTTTAAGCCGAGAAATTCTATCTTGGTCTTTCCAATCTCCATCTTTGGCTCTGAGAGAACCAATCCATGCTTATATACTAAATCATAAAATATCTGCAGATGTTTCAAGTGTTCCTGCAGACTATGTGAACAGATTAGTATATCATCAATATATACCAAAAGCCATGGATAGTCTCTAAAGATATCTTCCATCCTCTTTTGAAATTCTGATGGAGCATTATTAATGCCAAAAGGGAGAACTTTCCACTGGTATAACCCATTAGGTACTGAAAAAGCTGTTTTAAATCTATCTTTAGCTTCTATACCAATCTGATAGAAACCAGATTTCAGATCGAACTTACTAAAGATAGAGCATCCAGTGATGCGCTGTAATAAGCTTTGTTTATCAGGTAGTGGGTACCTGACTTTCTGAAGAACAACATTCAGTGGCTTAAAATTAACCACTAATCTAGGCTTACCTCTTTTTTGTTCTGAATGTTTATTAACCACAAAGGCACGACATGCCCAAGGGCTTTTAGAGGGTTCGATGAGCCCTTTCTGTAATAACTCCATAATCTCTTTTTTGCAAAACTCTCTTTCAGAAGGAGTCATTATTCTTGTAGAGGCCTTCATGGGTTTGATCTTCTAGAGCGGGTCATATGGCAAAGTAAAAAAATACTTCTCACGTGTCCAGAAGGCATTGTGGCTGTCTGAACAACAATCTCTTTTAAGCTTTTCTGAAATTTCTCTTAACATCTTTTCTCCATGTGTTTCAGAATAAGCTATTGCTCTTTCCATTTTAGCCAATCTAGGACTGTGATAATTTTCCGGTTCAACTACAGCCTGGCATCTAATTTCACCATGGAAAGACAAAGGAAGAACAACATTCTTTTTATTTATATAACAGGTGAAGGTCATTTTATAATGATCTACGGTATACGGACTGACTTGATGCAGGAAATCAGATCCTAGTAAGCAATCATCTTTAAGTTCATCTAATCTGTAAAATGTAAGCTTACTCATAGCTTTCCCAAAAGCAACAGGAATGATTTCTGCTTTACCTTTGATAGGCACAGGCGTACCATGAATTGCAGTTCCGCTACCAAAAGTCTTTTCCCAATAATAGAAAGGTAGAGCTGATCCTTTGGCCATATTCACTTGACAACCAGAGTCAACCATGCAACTCAGCTTGTAAGGCTTGAATTCACATAAATTAAACTGTATCGTTAGATACAACTTAGGACCGGACATTAAAAACATACTCGGCTGGATAGATTCACCAGAAGACATACTAGGCTGAAATGTTTCAGGCTGTTCAGGAGTGTCTTCAATTTCTACTTCTCTATCCATAGCACCTTTGACGAACTTATTCAACTCATCTTCTGAAGAATGTTCTTCTTCAGCGTCTAAGATCTTTATATGATCACGCAGCTCGCTTATTTCTGTACAGAGCTGTTTAACTGCTTGCTGTTCCTCTTTGATCATGGCCTTTAGAGTTTCTCTTGTAGAGAGTCTATATTTCTGTCTACTCTCATGCTTATCTGGATATGTTCTATAGATAGTAGCAGGCTCATGAAAACTTACTGCTTTAGAGATAGGACTAGTATTGGGACTGTCCTTAAGCTTTTGTTTGCCTTTGAGCTATTCTAGCAGTAGTTCTTTTTCATTTCTCAGCTATGTTCGTTTTTGGTACTGGTACGGCTGAGTATCAGCAAGAGCTAAATCAACAGCAGCAATCTGCTTTTCTAAATCAAGCTGTTTCTGGAAGGAAAACATATACAAGGAGAAATCAAAATCAGGAGGCTCATATGTATGTACAGAGGAAATAGGAGAATGAGGGGAAACAGGCATATTACACCCCCCCAAATTTGGGACCTCGGAAGACGGAGAACCAATGTTAGAATCAGTGTCGGAACTAGGTTCAGAGGCGGACGAGGGGTCAAATTTGTGCAAAACCGGAGGATCATCAGAATCAGAATCAGACAAATCAGAATCAGTAGGAAGATAAAGGAATTCTCCTGAAGGAGGGTTATCAGAATGAGAATATTTCCACCATTGGGGCTGGATGGAATCACAAAAGGCAGCAAGACGGGGCTTGGATTTTTTCTTAGGGCATTTATTTTCCCAATGGCCTTTTGCTCCACAGAGGAAACAAGATTCTTTATCAGCAGGTTTCCTGGGCTTCGTAATATACTTTGTCCTTCTGGGAGGAGGTTTCTGATACTTATACCTCTTATATTTAGGCTTCTTTCTTTCAAACCGCATAGGTTTGTCAGGATAGTGATATCGAGGATCACTCGAGAAGAAACCCTTTTTCTTTCTTGGCTTGTGAGAACAAGTACATTTCAAGTGGCCACGGTTGTGGGCACCACATCCCAATCGGGTAACTCAGCAACTTTCTTGCAGAAAGAAGGTGTATACATGTTTTGATGACGCTTAAAATCTTTATCAATCCTTTTAGCAAGACAATGCTCTTGCCATGTCTCTTTAATATGATGATGCAAGTGAGCAATTGAGAGACTCTGATAATTCAGATTCTTATCCTTCATATATTTTTCAATTGCATCTGGAACATGCACTGGAAAACTTCTCAGGTAATGTTTCAGATATGCAGGATCACTTGCTTTGCCTGATCTAATCAGAAGCTTTTGCATATAACAAAAATATTCATCAGCAAGCGATAAGTCACAAAGTCTGGCAGACATATAAATAGATTGAAGATGATCAACATCATCCTCATCATCACCACCATGAAACTGACTAGCCAAAGCTTTTAACAACTGCTGATCTGCATCCTCAACATTTAAAATTTCATCTCTTTCTCTCTGAGAGAGCCATCTCCACCATTCATTTGCTAACCCTGTTAATCCAGTGATTAACAAAGTTGCAATCTGCTGACCCGTAATTCCAGGGTTCTGTGCTTTCTTTGCTAAAGACCAATGAAATAACAAATTGAGAGAATCATGAATAGCATCTCGAGACTGACAGTCGATATTCAGGATAGGGTGTTCAGGCATCTGGGAGATAATGTTATTGTAGGTAGATGTACTGAAATTAAATGGTATTCTGGGTGGTTGGGTAGCCTCTTGCTCAGACATATGAGTATCAAACTCAGGTTCAGGCTTTACGCTAGAAGGAGATCCTTTGAAAATATTTGTACTCAACATACTTAAGTCTATGGGGACTGAATCTTTAGATGAAACAACAACAGAGGCTTCAGCAGGACTAGTCTCTGTAGATTCTATAATCTCAGCCACAGGTTCTGGACAAACAGGAACAAGACTTAAGATTTTTTGGATAGTTTTCTGAGACAAGGTAGGAGGAAGACTTTTTATAACTGTCACCCATTTTGTTAATGACCTGAATTCTCTTTCAGACCTTCCATAATCAAAGGTAGGTCTAGGGTCATCATCTTCAGCACTCATCATCCCAAATGAAACACTTCTTTCTAGTTTAGCTTTTGTATCTTTTCTTTTATATCCTTCAGCAGCTAAAGCTAAAATAGATGGACTGGGTTTAAGAACTTGAGTTCCCAGCTTAGATGCTCTATTTGAAATCTCTTCAATTTTGTTCAGTCTTATCAGGATCTTTTCAAAAGCAGACTGAATCATCTTTTTAATGGTCTCTGAATCAGCAAGTAAATGCTTAACCAGCTCTAGTTTTTCACTTACTTCGACAATCTTTTCTTTTTCTTCGAGCATGCTTGCTTTGAGACTTAAAATATTTTGGGCCATATCATCCAAGTTCTTGGCTGTCAAGGCATGCTGTAAATTTCCCCAATTACTGAGCTTTACTTCATCAGATGGAGTATCATCAACTACTGCAGACTTCTGCGGCAGAAATTCTCTTTTAGTCAGACCATCTGGAGTATATTGTCGGAAAGGGGTAGTAGGGAGATTCCTACCAGGAAAATATGATTTACGGCCATCCCTTTCAACTTCGTATGCGTCATGTTCTCTTGGGAGAGAAAACATTCCTAAGTGGGGATTCTTTCTGTATTTTCGAAGTTTTTCTATATTCTTGCGGCAGGCTGGGCAATCAGTATGCTGACCTCTATGTTCTGTGTCTTGCAGACCAGTAAAAGATTCAGAAGGATTATTATTAGTAGCAGAAGGTGTAGGAGATAGTCTTCTGTCAACAAAAGTGGAGGTAGAAGCAGATCGAGAGAACGTGGGATTTGCATCAGCTAAAGAAAATCTAGGGAAAGGAGTAATGTTAGGCATCCGGAATGAACTATTCTGTCTGTCAAAAGTTATTGGCTGATTTTTAAGTGAGGCTTGGAGTGCTACAGCATTTCGGAGTTCATCATACTTGCATTCCCATTCTTGCGGATACTAAATACCTCTCCAATCAAAGAGAACATGTTGTGCTTTCCGTGAGATATCTTTTTCCACCACGCTGAGCAGGCGCGGGGTATTATGGACAGGGGATTGCAATGGAGGCAGGGTATCATTTCCGAAACGGACTATGACAGTAGCTTTTAATTGGATAATCCGGGAGCCATCCATCATGGAAAAGCCTTGGGGAAGGACATAGGCTTTCAGAAGCTCATAAATATGAGGGTCAAATAAACTAACACTAAACTTCGGATATATAGTTCCGAATGCAGGACCATCATGTAAGGGAGCAGCAAACCCACCAATAATGGCATCAGCAAAATGCCTATGGCGTGTATCAACTGCGACGCAAAGGGAGGAAACATTGAGAAAAGGGCGTACAAGGGGATTAAGACCTAAACGTATAGCACCAAGGTGCACATACTTACAACCTTGTTTACGAGCCCAATCTATCTGAGATCGGTCAAGTAAGTTGATATATATATATATATATATATATAGTACCTTGATGTACCCAAGTACCCTTTTTCAAAAAGTGGCGTCCCCGTCCCCATACCCAAGTTTCCTGGCAACTTAGATTTAATACACCATAAACAACAATATTTACTCTGGAAACCCAAATGGGAAAACCAGCTTTCAATGGGGTTTTTTTGTTGGCTTAGGAAATTGTTACAACAGTAAGCTATGCACTCTCAACTGAGATTACGATGCATTCTTACTCATTGGCACATTTTGCAGATGCTTGGCTCAGAGACGACCATCTATCTCCGAACAGGCTTCTTCTTTCGAGGCCCTTGTGCCCTGCTTCTTTATTTCCTCTCAAACTCTCTTCTTCCTTGAATGCCCTTCTTCACAGCCTTCAATGGGCTGTCTTGGAAGACCAACCATTACAATGGTTTGTTTTATCTTCCAATAACTTTTTGTCCTAATCACTCAAACTTTGAAAAATAGTTAAACGCTTATTATAAAAAATTATAAAAGAGATTTTAATTAGGATCCAATTCGGATCGTTGTGTCCAGGTGTAATAACTTTCAGTGGGTGTCCACATTTTAGGGGTCTAGACATTATTTAAAACATATCTATCAATGACCCCATGGCGGAAATAATTATTTTGTATTGGCGGATGACCAACAAGAAGAAATAGCACATGCAAGGTACTATTATTTGATTAAAAACCAACAAAGGACGAGTTCATGAAGGGGTAGAAGTCTTAGGTGTAGAAACAAGGAACTTTGTCAAAGTAGTCCTCGAGGCCTCAAATATTCAATTACACAACCTTTGAAGGCCTTTGGTAGCATAGCCAAAGGGTATGATCTTCCCTCATCCAAGTCTTCTCTGTCCTCCCCTCACCTGAAAGGACATTGACCCCTTGTCTCCAATTGAAAGGCTACATAAAAAAGCGTTGGGAAGAAGACATCACTAAGAAATAATAGAGGAGGAAGCAACCATAAACAAGGCACCACTCAAAATTCCAACAACTATTAATTGGGCCTAATCAATGAGTTATTATCATTGAACATTGTAGGGAATAGGAAGCTTGAAAAGAAAAAACCATTGAAAACATGTTATGGTTATGCTACAAGAAATCAAACTCAGTGTTGATTCCTGCTTTATAAATCAATGGATTTTGAAGAGAGTCGAACTTTGTGCGTGAGTCCTTGGTAACTCTATGGGACCATATATTGATAAGGATTTAGAATGAAATAAAATAGGAACAATGGAGTGCACTAAGATATAGAATAATCCAAATGGAACAAAGCTTTTATATTATAAATGCATATGTTCATAACAATACAACGTTATGAAAAAAAATGTTGGTCCTCTCTTCATGATTCCCTTGCCTTGTATGCTCTTTTAGATGGAACCACTGCTAGAGATTTCAAGGTTGGATTGGATAATAAGGAGGGAAGTGCGGTGGGGTTCCCTAGTATGTGATCCCTAGAAGGAAGTGGGGGAGGATATTATTTGAAAATTTGTCTTCAATTTCATTGATACCAAGCCTAGAAGGGGCAAATATGGCTGTACAAACCAAGTAGGGCTAAGTCCAACTTAACTTAACACAGTGAATAAATAACATTAAAATGCCGGTCCACTAAGTCCAACTTAACTTAACATAATGAATAAATAACATTAAAATATCCCTTTAAGCTTGGCTTGGGGACCACGATATAAACACATGTCTTTGACCATGTAATATCCATTGCAAAATCACCCTTGAATATGTTAGCAAGCTGTGGTATTAAAAAGTTCAGTCCAATAAAATCCCCCTTTAACATTTACGATGACCAATTTATGAGGTATTAGGAAACATGACAAGTGCCCAAATGACGAACATGAAAGTGGTCAGATAGTTGAATATCTTGAAGCTTCATAAGAGGATTTGAAGCAAATGCACCTAATGTCAATACTGTCGATGATCAAAATGCATGCATGTAAAAAGTAGTACACCCGCTTACAAAGTTAGAGCAAGTGCTTCATGAAAGAGAAGCAAACACCAAAACTTTAATCATGAATAAATGTGTTGAAGTTGAAGAGGATCCAAGGCAAATGCACCAAAAATTGGTGCCAATGTAAAAAAGCCAAACAAAGTACTTCATGAAAGAGTAGCAAACACCAAAAAATGCCATCAAAGCGACATTGCAAAAAGAGTAATGACAAATTATGTAATGCACAACTGGCATGCAGACTATCCCTTTGAATTGCAGATGAAACGCATGTAGGTTGCATTTAAACACTGGTGAAGGTGTCGGAATGATTATGGGTGTCAATCCAAGATTTTGCTACTTACTTGTTTTCACAAATGTTTATGGGGAGAGGTAATATAATGCCATGAAGTCTAGTTTGAAGTCAATCCCAAGAATGAGAGTGAGAGCTCGCCCTCGCAATAGGGTGGCATTGCTCTCTATGTTTTGAAATCAAAGAACATAATGATAATGTTGAACAACATTGTAAAGTCGGTGCCATAAAGATGGGAGAAGTGGGTGGGACAAAATGTTTAGAATGCATAAGACCCTATCAACATGGTCAAAATATAGGATCAATGGGTTGGACAAATCTTTTTCCACCCTGTCTTTATAACCCATTTTGCAGACTAACTTAGAACCAATGCCAGTTGTGTTTTGCTAAAAAATGGCAAACAAATGTACATCATATATAGAATTATGATAAGTTGGAGAGCTAGAAGATTAGACTTGTCAATTTCCAGAATTTCATTAAGTGGATGAGTGCTTGACTCAGTGGATGTGATCTCTCCTTGCGGATCTCAATCAATAGATTTGGATTAGACATCTAAAAGAAGCTCCAAATTATAAACTTGGGTTCACAAAGTTTGGAGCATTGTCATTGTTAGTGTGTTGTTTTCAAGTTTAAGGTTCTAATTTCCTCCACAAAAAATAAATCATCTATTTGAAGTGACGACACTTCTACATACAACATATAATTGGTAGCTTGTAGTGTATGATTATATTTTATAAAAGCATATGCATAATGAAAATCCATAATAGGTCAAAATACAAAGATCTCATAAAAATCTACAAGAAAACCTAAGAGGGGAAAAAATAAGAATGGGCCCAAAAACACCATCATATATAAAATATTTATGTGACCATAGATAGGAATTCAAATTATGCCAATATGTAGAGCTCGGAAAAAATACAATTAAAAAAAAAAACATTTGAAAAAGAGCTTGTATGAAGAAGATATCACCCCTGCAAAGTTACCAAATAGGGATTGCACCACGTTCTAAATAAAAAACAATAAATTTTATAGTGTAGATGACAAAGATTGCAAGAAATCGCTTCATTAGCGCATAGAGCATGAAAAAATAGCCGCAACAAAAGAATTGCACAAAAGACCCCTCTAGATGACTAAGAAATTATTAGTTGAAGTTGAGGCCTTAAATTTGGATGTGTAATGGTGAGGTGTACTTCAAACTCTAATATGGTGCTTGTTATCCACTTATTTGTACCATAGTTGGATTAGCTGAGGAGGCGCTGGTTGACAAACATGACAAATGTTTGATTCGAGTGTATCAGATGATCCGCCTTTGTGTCTAGCCAGTTTTTTGTTTGAATAATTATGACCATGGCCCCGTGGGGTTTGTAATAAAATGTGCTAGTAGGGTATTTTGAGTGGTTCGGTCTCCTAAGACGTAGAATCTCAACTAAGGTATTCCAGGGAGTTTTTTGCCCTTGACAATTATGCTTTGCCTATAGCTGAGTATAATTGACGAGGTTTTCTCCCACTTCCTCCAAAAGCTGGAATGCCCGATTTTGAATTCTGGGCCTTGTGAGGTTATTAGAGCCCAACTAAATGTTTATAAACCTACTAGGCATTATTAGAATAGAGCATGGTCATGTCCTAAGTCAATAGGACCTTTAAAAAAAAATCGAATTTTTTTACCGAACAGGTTAAAAATTTAATTTTTTTTAATTTTTTAATTATTTCCCTAAGTTTTTTTATCAATTTTTCCATAAATTAATTGGAAAAATCCTGTTTGTAAGAAGTTAGTCATTCAGACTCCGAATTCAGTGATTGAAGGCTCTAACCTTAAGCCAAAAATCATTCTTGATCGACCAGCCAGTCAAATCCAACTTTCAGATCATCAATCGGACACATAACGATCATTTTCTCAAAAAAATCATTTTTGGGGAAAAAATGATTATTCTGGAGAAAATTAAAACTCTCCAAATTAATCCAAATTCAGCGAAATAAAAGGCTAAATGACATGGCACAGAGCATTTATGATGATTCCAATCAATATCGATCAGTTTCAGATCAAGCATCGAAGTGTAGCAATTGAACTATCAGCGAAAAATTTGTCCTCTTTGGTCAAATCCGTTTTCGGTTGAAGTGTGGGTTATCCATTGGTTGGGTGATCACTACGAGAGAGGATGAGCCACCTCACCCCCCTCAATACTCCAACACTCAGTTGCAGCTCAGTTCAACTCCAAATCATCATGCCGAGCTCATTCAATTACTCCGGTGTTACTCTTAGTTTGGTTTTAGGGTTTTAGCTTGATCTCATTGTATAAATAGAGGCTCCTTCAGCTCTATTTGGATGGAGAGTTTGGCATAGAAACTCTGTTGGATTTTGTAAGCTTCTTTTGAGAATAAAATATTGAGACTTTAGAGGTCATTTGATGGGCTTTTAGCATTGTGTATTCATCCTATGTGAAGTAATATTTCTTTCACCCTACCCTTGTATTGTAATTTGATTATTATGTTTATTGAAGACTAACAATCTAGTACTTAGGCTTCTAACCAAATCAAATCTGCATTGAGTGTTTGTGTCTTTAGGGATTGCATATAGTAGGAGCTTTCGGCACCTAATACCTTCACCATACAAGTGTTCCATTATTAATATATTTTGTTTGCAGGGTTGCAAGCGGTTCTAGATCTTTCTTGCTTTCTTCAACAGACTTTAAAAAATTATCTTGGTTACATTGGTTGCTACAAGTGGATCTCTATTTTCAAAGTTCTATCCTATCTCTTTTCCACTTTTATAGAAGTTATCAAGTCATTAAAATCTTTATTTCAAGCTTGCTTGGCTTCTACTAAGTTAGATCTAGGTTTTCTAGCCTTAGCTCTACTTTTTCAAAGCTAGATCCATCTTTCTAAAGGCCCACTTTTAAAGATCTAGTTTCATTTCCATTTTTGTATATCCATCTTTCTTTTTGCCTTGGAAAACGTGCACTTTTTTCTCGAAAAACGTGCAAATTTTCCACTTTTTAGCTTGCTTTTTTTTTTTTTTTTTTTTTTTTTTTTTTTTTTTTTTAAAATTCTGGAAATTCATAAAATCAGAAAAAATTTAGAATTTTTTTTTCAATTTTTTGTACTTTTTCTCGAAAAACGTGCCATTTCGTGCTCGCTGTTTTTTCGCTGATTTTTGACATTTTTTTGCTATTTTTCAATTCTGGAAATCAGCATAAAAAAAAAATATTCGATTTTTTTTTCAATTTTATTTTTTGACATTTTCTCGAAAAACGTGCAATTTTGTACTTATTTTTTTTGCAATTTTCTGCTATTTTCCAGATTCTAGAAATTAGCCTAAAATGCTAAAAAATCTTTTATTTTAAATTCGCAAAAAGTCTCAAGTCGTTTCGTAAAAAATCGTGCATTTTACATAAAAATTGGTGAGCTTGCCTGGTCCCTTCCAAGTTTTGATTTTGGGTCTCATTCCTTTGTTTTGATCTTTTGTTTCATCTCATAAGGCACTTGTTTTCTCATCCACTTAATCTTTTCAAATCACAAGTTAAATTTGGTTTTCTAACACTCTTACTAGTCCTTGTTTAGAGCTCTTATCCACAGGTGAACTAAAAGCAAAACCAAGCAAGAAAGAGCAAGCAGAACTAGATCCAAAGACGAGGATACAAAACCAAAAGGAAGTCATTCTCCTTTGTACAAACTCATAAGAGTGTTTCATTTTTACTTAAGTAGTTCTCAAAAGTCCTTACAAGGGTTAAATTCCCAAGGCATTTGTACTTCATTAATAAAACAAGGCTAAGTGGGATAAGGCCTCCCATATTTGGTTTTTCTTCCCCATTAGGGGAAGAATGTCTTGGTTCTTAGCTTAGATTTATTTCAAGTACTTAGAGTAGTTTCATTTTTTGCAAAGTAGATACTAATTGTTAGATTAGCCCATTTTGTTTCATTAACTAAGTCGATTACTTCATCTTTTAAGTTCTTGTATCTTTCATAAGTAATTCAACTGTTTAAAGTAGAAATCTCTTGAATCTCACTTTGAAAATCAAGAGTGCTCTATATCGGAGAGTTGTCTTTTCATTGTTTAATAAGTTAATCAATTAATAAGTAAGTCTCTTGAATTTTCCATAACACAAGTCAAGAGCACTCTCTGTCGAAGAGCATTCCCACTGCATCATCCTTGCATCAAGCTTATAGTTTAGTTAAGGTCTCTTGAACTTCCGTCATAAGACGAAGTCAAGAGCGCTCTCTGTCGAAGAGTTGAACTGAGTGCTCCTAATAACAAAATCTTTCCAACTCACATTTCTCCACTTAAAATTTATCTCGTTGCTATCCCTCACCTAGTATGCTCTGCTGACCCTGAAAAGTTGGACTCGTACTTAGAATGGTGATCGGATTTGTTAATCTTGCAAGTAATAACATAATAAAACTTTCACCCCATAACCAACGCATCGACGTTGTTTGGTAAATACTCAGGTAGTGGGCAAATTCCAAGTGTGGGCACCGGGCAACCCAATCTGGACACTTGCTGGTTAAATTCTCTGAACACCTAGCTTGTGATTTCAGATAGGTCCGTCATGTTTTCGAACGAAACCACTGAAAGTATTTCTGGTTAGGTTTCCTAGACACCTTAAGCAAGATTATCTTTAAAATCCTTAAAATTTACCAAGAGCACTCGCACAATCTAATATTCACTGGTTTAATTTCTAGACGTATGTTTAATTCTCTGGCGCATTTCAGCTTCATTGACTCCATAAGACACCAGTCCTTGTTTTAATTTGCATAGTCATTTGATCAATTGTCTATGGTTTGTTATAATTGCTATAATTGAATGCTTAATTGAAGTCTAGAATTTAAACTTATCTTTCAATCTCTTGTTGCAACGTGGATTGCTCTTTGATTTTGTATCACATTTATAACAAGTATAACACCTTCTAATCATAATAACTCCTAAACAACACCCATCCGCATCCGCAACCTTTAAGAACACTTTAACAACTTAAGAGCCATAGAAACTCTTTTGTAGGGACTACCCCCCTTGGCTTCATTAGGAGTTAGCCTAAACGGAGGAGCTAGGAGTAGGTGACAGTATCTAGCTCTGTGCTTGCCCCCAAGGTCACACCTCTCCCACTTTCTCAAGTGAAGAGACAACTTTCATTAGATTTCTGCTACTGGCGTTCAATCGGCGGACAACAGTGCTCACTAGGGTATTGATGTGGTGCTCACTAAGCATTGAATGTGGCAATGATTGAGCACTCGTGTGACCATTGATTGTGCAATTGGCAAACTATGCTAACATGGCAATGGAACGAGTAATGATTTGGGTTGCTAAATGGGTTTGTTGATAGGGCGTTAATGTGGCATTCACTATACAGTGGACATGACATTCACTGTACTTGTTGATGTGGTAAGGGCATTAATGTGGCAAGGGCCATACCATTTATGTGGAAAGCCTTGCAACTCACGTGGTGACAAGGGCGAGAAATCCACATGGAAGTGACAGGCAATGTGTTAACCAAAGGCAAGGATCACTAAGTTGATGTGGTGATAATGACACCATTAGTAGCAAACATGGCAGTACTTGGGGGGAGGGGGGGCATGTGGATGACACTGATGAAGGTAGGCTTTAACAACGACATTTGTGAAGGTCAACCAATGAGTTGTGGGCCAATGACAATAGAGCTTTGGTGGTCACTATAGTGGTTGATGACTGTTGCAGCGGAAGATTGTTGAAAACATCAAAGGGCATCATCAAGAGGGAGAACGATTGGTAGCATGGCAGGGAGTCAACCAAATGAGGCACATGTGGGGGAAGGGAAGTTGGTATTGCAGGGAAAAAATAAACACAAGGGGAGATGTCAATTGGAAGGAAGAGGTGGCCGACCGAGAAAAGACATAATCAATAAGTAGCAAAAGAGTCAAACCAGAAGATGCAAGAGGGGGCAAAACTTAATGATATAAATGATACTAAAAATAACAAAAAAAAGTATAAATTTATAAATATCTAATGTTTAACCTTACAAAGAAAGGACATATCATGGTGGGTTGAATCTTTTCTGCAAATTTGGAGCAATCAAAGAGCATTTTCATGAAACAAAAGGTTACCATTGCTAATTTCACTGCTGCAGACTCATCCATGAGATCTAATATGCTCTAGGAAGCATGCATCCATGCAGATCTGATCAGTGCCACGGCTTTTCAAACTCTAATTTGGAAGTTTCCAAAGGTTTGCCATTCGATTTCATATGTCCAGACAAATTTAAGATTTGGGTCTGCATAACATTGATCTCAACCTGGATAGCTAATTGAAACTAATCCATTGTTGCTTCGATACCATGTGAGAACTTTAACATGGTCAAAGGTATCAAAACAAAAGGCAAGCTCACAAATGACACCATATGTGTAGTGCAAAATTCCTCCCAGGAATAAAACTCCTGTGTAAAAAAATCCAAGTTTATTATATGCCAATCAGCCCTAGTCTCTGTAGGCTGCATTGCATGATAACCAATCTATTTTTCTATAAATTTACACATATACGAAGATGTGATTCCAAGGTGGCATTGCGACTTATCTTTAATAATTCCTTCTCTATTAGATATTTTGCCAATCTAATTTTATATAAATTTGCACATATATGAAGTTGTGACTACACGGTGTCATGTAGACTGATCTTTCGTGATTCCTTTTTACATATTTTGGGAATGGACTGACATCTTCATGATGTAAAGAGAGAGTGATGAATTGAACTAAGGAATGCAATTGGATTGTACTGTTTTTAGCTCTACTCTATAAAGTAAAGTGGGTTCTTATTGCACTCCGCTGTTTTCTGTGTTCGTAACTATATCTACATTGTTTTTCTAACAATGCTTAACATCCAGGGTGGCAGGTTCAGTAAAAATAGAATTATAACATAATGCTACTTCACTGGAAAGGTTCTTCAGATTACAAGTAAAATGATTTCAGGGTCCACCACTGTTAGTGTTTTTATAGTTTAATTAAATTGTTCTCCCCTCTGTAGTCTGCAATTTAGGGAAACAGAATATTAATAGCCATTTTGGGGGTCCGCAGGACAGTCAAATGGTAATCAGTACGAGTGTTTAGACTTGCAAGCCAAGTATATTAAGAATATATATATATATATATATATAGACCTCAACAAACAACAAAAACATGGTATTCCAAAGAACAATAGAAATGAATTCAAATCTATACATTACAAAATGGTTACATAAAAACATGAAAAATATTAACAAAGGAAATTTGAAGGTAGGTGACGAGTCTCAATTTTGGTAGGTAAAGCACATATCTTAAAGGCTAAAGCTTAACCATGCAGGGAAAGAAGTATTATTTAAGGAATTGGTCACAATTTGAGGTTGATTATGTATTTAATAATGGAATGATGATGATAGAAGTGTTTATCCTTGCTTTTGTCTAATTCACTTTAATTTTGACGAAAGCAGCTTAATGCATTGTATTAGTGTGTAATTGTGAACTAAAGAAGATCGAGTAAGGAATTGAAGTCAAGTTCCAGGGCTGCCCTGTTTTGACGACCAAGTTATGAATCAAGGCCGAGTTCCACTTTTTACATGATTGATGTCAAAGCTCTAGTCATGACTCATGATAAAGTCACAACTAAAGTCCACTACAAGAGGTTAACTAGTACTTGAAGTTTCAGAGATTAATGAGGGAATGCACAGCCAATTAAGGGCAATTACACTAGCCACCAAAACATTCCAAGATCTTGATTCTTTATTAGTTATCTTTAGTATTTTCAGGAACAGAGCTCAACTGTGATCCATCGGCCTTTTCATGAAACAGCTTTGGATTAGTTTTTGAATTCTGGCACAGCTTGTTACCGGACAATTTTGGCGGAGATTTCCATTGTTTTCTACTGATTTATTTCAGTATGGGACATGTTTTTTTTGCATATAAGTGACAGCACTTTTATTTTTCGGTGATGTTATAAAGCTGATAGCTTTCGTCTTCTACCAGTTACTCTGGTTTTTATTATTGAGACACACTTTTCTGATGTGATCAGCAGTCTGGGACAGTTTTGGTACGGATGCATATTGATGCTCTGGGACAGCAGTATGGGACAGTTTGTTTATATGAGATAGTCAATATGTGACAATGTAGGGATCCTAGTGATCCGCTACATGTGCAGATGTAATTTTGTTCTACTTTGAAATAAAATTACGATTTTTTCCGACGAAAAAAAAAAAAAGAGCTCAACTGTGATCGAATTTTAGACTTAAGATAATTTCAGTATTAGATTTTAGATCTTTTTCTATTTCTCTGTAATAAATAGACCTTTGGGCACTAGGATAAGGGGTTCAGCTCTCAAGTATATTTGAACAATTGGATACAATGATTTTGTTACAGGTTCTGCTTTATTATACATTTGAGGATTATGAATATTAAATCAGTTTAATGACAATTTCTAGTTCCTTGCATTTTGTGTGTGCTTAGTTTCTTTCACTCCTGTGTTGCTTTGGGGAAAGCCCCCATCACAATAACAGGGGTTCTTGTTTGGTTAACTTAGTTTAGATAATTTATGTTCATGTTCAATCATATTTCAGCTATTTAGATTTAGCCAGAATTCTATTTCGCTTTCTGTAATGTAGATCAGTGGTTGTTGTAAAACTGTTTATTCATTATTGTAGTTTCCTGTGGAATTGTTTTCCCTGCAAAATAGATCAGTTACATAGAATGCTGTGTGTTTCCAGTATTCAGTTCTGCAAGTTAGGGAGTGAGATTCAATTTACATGCTTTCATAGATTTGAGTTACTTGCTTTCCTAGATTCGATTTCGTTAGATTTAAATTGCATGCTTTCATAGATTCATTTCATTTAAATTAGGTTTAACGCTTTCCTAGGGTTACTTGAATTCATCCAGTTTCTGTAGTTAGTTTTCTGATATCTTCCAGAGTAGTCAATTGCTTCTACATTAAATAGTTTTTTCTATTTGCTTGCAATTAAATAGTCCTGCAAATTATTTCTTTGATTAGTTATTTGGTTAAATGCTCTTTCAATTATTTCCAGTAACAGCCTTTGATTAGATTACAGAGTTCAGATTAGTAGCTAAATGGTAGTTGGTTTGTTAAGCATCTCTTCTTGTGTTACTTAGGGTTTTGTTTAGTTGCATTGTAGTTACATCATTCATTAGAGGAAATTTCAACTCAGAATGGGCCTTTTAACTTTAACTCAAATTCCATGTCATCATGTGTTAGCCAATGAAATTTCTTTAAATTTGAAATGCCGTATAGGTCTTAAACACTTTTTTAATATAAATTTGGGGATAAGTATCATAAAAAAAACTACTTTTTTTGTTTGTATTTTTGACATATCTCCCCGTGTTTTTACTCAAATTTTGATCGAAAGAGTTCGTTGGATGCAGAATTAAATTCCGCATCCAACGAGTACCCACTCGGCATACTTTTGATGGACCCCGCTACCCGAAAAACTAGAAATCCCTGAAAAAACGTGATGAGAGCGCTTTTATTCAAAAGGTCCACCCGTGCCTCTCCATTCTTTCAAGAAACAGTAACAACTAAACAAGACCCTCATTGCTTAAACAATGGCAAAGCAACAACAGAACAAGGATAGAACTTTCATTGGTTATGGGACTGAACGAGATATTGATTTGAGCCTACTGTATAACTCCCTTCACACTATAGGAGTTATATATATTTATTCTTCCTGGTAAAAGCAGTTTCATTCGCGTCTATCCAGCTGAAGATATACCTTGGAAAGATCCGAATGGAGTTGGTAGAGAAGAGGCCTTTAGAGGAAAATTAGCTAGTTTCAGCTGAGGACGAATGAATCATTTTTTGAGCATGATAAGGAGGCCAGACATGGCACCACTGCTCCTTGTCATCATCACGTTTTTTCAGGTATTTCTTGTTTTTCAAGTAGCGGGGTCCGTCAAAAGTATGCCGAGTGGGTACTCGTTGGATGTGGAATATGCGGAATTTAATTCCACATCCAACGAGCTCTCCCGATCAAAATTTGAGTAAAAACACGGGGGGGGTATGTCGAAAATACAAACAAACAAAAAATAGTTTTTTTCTTTTCTTCCTCCAAAATTAATAAATATTATTTTATTATTTTATTAATTTCTTTTAGGAGGCCCATTTTGAGGTGAAATTTCCTCTAATGATTCTGTTTTTCAAGTAAAACTCATTCCACCCCCACCATAGGATAGACGCTCTTGATAGTTGCACATACAGTGCCTGCGCCTCTTAAGTTTGTATGATCTCGAATTGTCAAAGTATAGTAGGAATCCTGTCTTGTTAACCTCAATTGGTTATCATACCAAGGAGCCACCACTTTTTGGCACGCTGCCGGCGAGGTGCTAAAACTTTAAGAGTAGAAAAAAAACATTAAAAAAAGAATATATATCAAAATCTAAAAAGAAGACTTCTAATGAGCCAAACAAGATCAGAAGACTTCTAATTTAGTGAATCCCTTAGCTCTGACGAAGCTGATCCTGATCTTGACTATAACCCAGACTTTGAGAAATTCTTAGCTGATTCTAGTACCACTACCGCTATGGCAGATGAAGAAGAAGAGCCTAGAGAGATCTTCCCAATTCCCATCAGCACTGCCAATGAGAAAACTCGAATGAGAAACATAAACGTTGTAGTTCTTCCCAATTTCCATGGTCTAACCTCGGAAGATCCCGACACATTCTTGTTCGAATTTGAGGTACTCTATAAAACTTATGACTACTCATTAGACGCACAAAAAATTAAACTTTCTTGTCCACCTTAAAAGATCTGGCATTAAGATGGTTCATGAGTTTGGGGGGAAACAATATTTTTACATGGTATCAAATGAAACAAGCTTTCCTAGATAAATACAGGGATTACTGTAAGGCTAAAGATACCAGGGATGAAATCTTTAGGATGCATCAGGGAGAACACCAGTACTTGGAGGACTATGAACGAAAATTCCAGTTGAGTGATAAAAGAGCCCACAATTGCACCTTAGACAATGAATCTCTGAAGTTAGTCTTGCTCTGAGGAGTAATAGAAGTTGGAAACCCTAAATCTTCTAACTGATGGAGACATCTTCTCAAAGAGATATGATAAAATCCAACAAATCTTCAAAAACTACTCTAGGTTCAAAAAAGCCAAAAACAGTAGGCATATGGCCTCTCACTTAGGGGCTTTGGTTCCAACTTTAACTAACTCTGAATTGGGGCATCTGCTGGATGATATGAAGACTAATATTCTTCAGTCTTTAGCCATACAATTGGATGCTATGCAATTGAAAAGGAAACATGAAGAAGCTACAGAAGCCCTAGCTGTGTTTTGTCCAAAATGTAGGAATAAACATAAGAAAAACCAATGTCCATTAAATGTGGTAGATGTTTATGGTCTATGCGTAGAAAATCATCCAACAGACAAATGCCCACTTTTACCTTATAAGGCAGCTATGCAAGATCAAGGAGAAGGATACACAATGGAGCAACTGTACTTTGTAAATCAAAGAAGGCCTAATTTTTCAAGACCATTCCAACCAGATAACCAACCTTATATCCACCACTACCTGATTGGGCCCAAATAGGGCAGGGATCATGGCCAACACAACTAGTACAGAACCATTGGCAGAACACTCAGAATCCTTATGCTCTTCCTTATCCTTAGCCGTATCAATAGTACTATCAAAATAAGCAATATCCTACTAATTATCTACAACCCCATATGAATCAATATCCTTCTTCATCCAATTCGAGGCCTCAACAGCCCCAAGCTTTGATGCCTCCGCCACAACAACCACCAAGGCTACATTAGTTGCCAACACAGCTTGCACCTAACCCCAACAATGATAGACAAGTTTATAACAAAAAGGTAGTTCAATTTCCGACCTATCTTGTAGAAACCGTGGACTTGGATGAAGTAAATCTATGATCAGGATGGATAGTCCAAAACCCTACAGTGGTTGACCACCCATAGGGTCAAAACATATCTCCAACAAACCTAGATCTACACGATACGAAAAGACAAGACAAGACAACATTCACCTGCCCTTAGGGAATGTTTGCTTATAGAGTCCTCCCATTTGGCCTCTGCATCGCTCCAACAACATTTCAACGAGTTGTCCTGAGTATATTTGCAGACTTTGTCCATGATAGTATGGAAATCTACATGGATGATTTTACACCATATGGAAAAGCTTTTCAGCAGGCCTTGGATACTCTGGATGTTGTCCTAAAAAGTGTATAGAGATGAGCCTATGCATAAGCAACGAGAAGTATGAAATGATGATGAGTAAAGGAATAGTGTTGGAACACCATATATCTGCAAGAGGAATTCAACTGGACCAAGCTGAAGTTGAGGTTATCAAGAATTTACCTCCACCTGTAAAACAAAGAGATGTTAGAAGCTTCCTCAACCAAACAGGCTACTACAGAAGATTTATTGAGGGCTTCAGCAAGATACCAGCTCCCATGTCTGGCTTACTAACTAAAGATACATATTTTGTATGGACAAGAGATTGTATGACAACATTTGAGCAACTTAAGGAAAATATAATTACAACCCTGTGCTCCAAGGACCGAATTGGAGCCTACCATTTCACATCCACTCAGATGCCTCTGATAAGGCAATTGGAGCAATCTTGGGACAACTAGAAAACAAGCAACCCTATGCAATTTATTATATCAGCAAAAACCTGGCTAGAGTAGAGCTCAATTACATGGTGACAAAGAATTTTTTTTTTTGGTTGTGATCTATTCCATCAACAAATTCAAACACTACATCATGGGCTACCCAGTATATGTACACACCGATCACTCTGCAATCAGGTATCTGATGAATAAACCTAATACTAGTGCCATGATCATTAGGTGGTTACTACTCTTGCAAGAGTTTGATATTACAATATTGGATAAACCAGGAAAACATAACATCGTTGCAGATTTTCTGTCAAGACTAACACATGTTGCAGATAAAGATTAGTTGAAGATGCCTTCTCAGATGAGCACTTGTTTGCCATATCAATTAAGAGGCCCTAGTATGCTGATATAGCCAACTTCCTGGTTTCTAGGAGGTTTCCTCTGCACTTTGACTATAAGCAGAGATGTTAAACAATAAGAATGAGTGCAACATGTACTTGGATCCAAGGATTTCTGTTCAAAAAAAGACCATACCAGATTTTAAGAAGATGCATAAGGGAAGATGAGGTGCATGATATACTTCATGCTTGTCAAGCCATGTGGGGGCCACTATTCAGCCAAAAGGACAGCTTATAAGATACTATAGACAGGATATTATTGGCCTACACTACATAAGGATGCCCAAAAATATGTGTTAAGATGTGATGAGTGCCAACGAATAGGGAAGCCCACCAGAAGAGATGAAATGCCCCTACAGCCCCAAATATCATTGGAACCTTTTGACAAGTGGGGCCAATCAACCCACCATCCAATCAGAAAAGTTACATCCTAGTATGCATCGGCTATCTTGCAAAGTGGGCCAAAGTCAAAGTATTAGCTACAGCAGATGAGAACAGTGTGGTCAAATTCTTTACAGAACAAATATTCACAAGATTTGGAGTTCCTCGAGAACTGGTCTCTAATCAAGGGGCACAATTCTCATCTCATCTAATTAAAGAACTCCTCAGCAAAAATAAAATTAAGCATAGACAATCTTCCTCCTACCACCTGTAAGCAAATGGGCAGGTAGAGGTGACAAATAGGGAACTTGAGAAAATACTCACAAAACCAGTCCAGGTGCACAGAATGGATTCTGGGCAAACAAATTGAATGAAGCCATCTGGGCCTACAATACAACATGGAAAACCACTACATGATTTACACCCTGTGAGCTTGTTTATGGGAAAAAGGTGATGTTGCCCATTGAATTTGAGATAAGAACACTCATAACAGCTGTCACACTCAATTTAGATTTCTCAACCACACAACAAGAAAGGATCCAACAATTAAATGCACTTGATGAATTCAGGATACAAGCTCTCGCATACTAAGACAATACAACACCAAAGGAAGCCGGGGTTCGTATCATCATAAGGTACGATCGGATGACCAACAGAATAATGATTATGGAATGTTGTGGGAGTAAGGGCTATAAAAGGGCATGAAGGACATCAGTTTAAATCTGCAGAAAATGCTATCTCATCAATGAAAGTACGGGGGCTTGTCATTTCATAAGCAGCCACCACCCTCCAACCCAATTATCAGTAAGGGAGCATGGCGAAAATCATTATCGTATGTCAAGGGAAAGCATTTAAAAATCAGAAAGTTGGTAATTTCAGAGGTGGTTACCGAGAGCATTATTTGGAGAACAAAAGCCTGAAGTTGTGTGCAGTGTTTGGAGAGTGAAGCTAGAAGGCCTTTAAGGCAAATTACAACGGAATTCTAGGTAAGGTTTCGATATACAATTAGATTATAACAGTTATTAAGAACTCTGAAGCCTCTCCTCGTTTTCTTTTCATTTGAAATTATTAGTTTGTGCATCAATCCCATTTTGATTAAGAGAGAAAGATGACAGTCAGGTTCAAATGGAATGAACCCACAGACGCATCTGAGATTTATAAGAATCCAGAGATGTTGAAGATATTTAGGAATGCTAGATGGATGGCCTATTTAACTAAGTTGGATGGTTATGACCTGGAGACTGCTATTGAATTTGCTAAGAATTTGAAACAAGTAGGTGATAAGGAATTTATTACCAAGGTAAAGGGGTTGAGGGTTCCCCTTAAAGAAGCCCAATTGGCAAGGTATACCGGGCTTCCTCTAGGGAAGCCATGGAGCAAGGATGAAAAGGAACTAGCAACTCTTGCCAAGAAATAATTATTTAAAGAAGGAGAGGTATATGATACAGGGACAAAGTAAAAAGAGAAACTATGCCTAGTCCCTGGAAATAAGTAGCAGCCCAAGTTCTTAAATACATAACCTGCATTGGCCACTTGAGTCAAATTCATGTGTTTCATTTTAGGTTAATGACTCAGTTAAAGTACAGGTCCCATCTAAAGGCAGAGCAAAACATTAGTATTCCTTACTTCCTGTTAGATTCCTCATGGGAAATGTCTATGAGCGTGAGGCAGGGAAAAACTGATCATTAAGATGGAGCTGCAGTCACAAATCCCTCAATTTTCCTAGGAAGAGTTCATTAAGACCTCTGCAGAGGATGTTCAATTAATGAGAACCCCAGGGAAAAACTGATCATTAAGACGGAGCTGCAGTCACAAATCCCTCAATTTTCCTAGGAAGAGTTCATTAAGATCTCTGCAGAGGATGTTCAATTAATGAGAACCCCAGGGTCAACATCAGTGTCCTTCGTAGATGAAAGAAAGAAAACAGTTCGAAACTCAGTCAGGACTTCCACCTCGGCGATGCAGAGCAACAGAAAAGAAGTGGCTTCTTCCACTACAAGAGCAAAGAGGAAGATCCAATTAGAGGAAAAAGACAACAATGATGATATCATCATAAGTACTTTGGCTGACATGAAGAAATATGAGTCCACCCAATCCTCCAAGAAGACAAAGTCCTCTTTTGCTTTTGGGTATGAATACCAACGAACCTAGCGAAGGTTGAGAGCACATGCTTGTGCTGTAAGGGAACAACAAGAAACGAAATAAAAAGGAGACAAGTCATGAGGATGACTCTAAGGACACCATCCCGATTGGAATGGATACCATTGACGCTGTTGGGAAATCACCAAGGGAAGAAGAGGCAATGACACAAAGTATACAACTGCAAAATGCAATGAAGGAATTAACACAAGTCAGTGAGGAGTTAGCTCAATTGAAAGTGTTATCACAAATCTTGTAGTCACCCCTTTTGATGATCCTATTCAGGATGGTAGAGGGAAGGCAACCAAAATTGTGACCTATGGGAACTAAGGTCTCTAAAAGAAGTCAGATGTCACACCGGGCAAAGCTTCCGGCTCTTTAGACTAGGTGAAGGACCAAGCCTAGGGGGTGTCCCTATAACCAAGATAACCCTATAAATGAGGAAGGAAAGTGGATAATCCAAGGTATCTTGATTAGATCTCTTAGTTTAATGGTTAATTAGAGATTCAAGTAATGAGTAAGAGGAAATGTGTGCCCAGATGAAAAGTCCTAAATTACCTTAGGGTTTTAAGCATGAAAATCAGATCTAAGGGTAACTAGGTGAAATCAAGTAAAATTTGGCACAAGATTTAATTGCTAGATGAAAAATAAGACAAATAAAAGTGATTCTAGCAATACCCAGTTTGCAGAAAGAAAGATAACCACTTCTCCCAAGGAGGGCATCCCTACCCTAAGGATAGACCAATGTTTCGAATGGGAAAATGGAGTCTGATGGTCATGAAACTTTCGATATAGGGGTTTTGAATTATTCCAAAGTTGGTTTTGAGTTTTAGAGCCAACCACAAACTAAAACCTACAAATCTAAGAAATGAGGGTTTTAGAGTTAGGGTTTTTAATTGTTTTTATTTCAGCGGGTGGATTGGAAATTAGAACTAGAGAAAACTAAAAGAAAAAAGTATGTGGGAGTTGGCAAATGCCAAGATTGAGACTTTTACAAAGTAATGAAAATTTGGTGAAGATCCAAGCTTTGAGCAAGATCTCCCAAGTGACCAATGCGCCCCTCTCTCTCCTACACACACAAACAATTGAAATCAATTTGCAGTACCAGAAAGAAATGTGATCATAACAGAGTAAAAGAGCATATCAATTGACAAAATGCACAATAGACAACTCCCTGTGAAACCACGAAGAAGAAAGAAAAATCCACATCCTCAACAATGCGCCCCTCTCCAAATCGCTACCCTGTCCGAAAAATCACAACAAGTGAATGCCAAGATATTCGCCAATAAATTCCCCAAGAATTCACAGTGTAAGATAATGCAATCACAAATCAAGAACATTCCTCATAAGAGACCCAAGAATTTTTATCGAAAATATTTTTTCTATTCTAAAAGCCAAGAGCCAAATATATCGATGGGATACAATGAGGGGATCACAACTCTTAAATAGATCGAGAGTGTGTCCACATTCTAACCAACATCCATGCAACAATTGAGATTAAAACATCATCAATGGTGATCTTTTAATTTTACATTACATGGATCAACTAAACAAATACATTTGAGGGGGACGAATTACCTCATAAAGCCCATTTTTACATCATGATAAATCATTCTTTTTGCAAGTTTAACACTTAGGGGACATGGGGGGATCATTATGGAGTCCCCCCTTACATAATTTTAAAGATACAACTTGATTTACACACTTTTATTTTGGCCATTTTAATCAATTTCAGCCCAAGGGGGAAATGAAGTTGATGATGATCGCATATAATAAAAGTGCCATGAAAAGTGCCCAAAATCATCTCGGGAGCCATGCCAACAATACCCAAGTCATCCCTAAGCCATTTCCTTGACTTCACCTTCCAAATCGATTTCTTCAGTGAATTTCATAGTCCATTTTTTATTGGTACAATCTCCGAAAATGCAGTCAGTTTGTATATGAATCTGGTGACATGGTATAATGGTACTGGTTACTACTCATACCCTCTGGAGTGTTGCAGCGCTTAGGGAGCGCCACTCTCTGAAGTAATCATCAATAAAATGTGACCAAAAATAAAAATAAAATGATAATAATCACTAATCCTAAAAATTGTGGCCAAAACCTGAAAACAGAGACTTCAGTATTGTTGTTTGGCATGTCTGGAACAAATCTAACCAATGATGTTTTCTGTAGTCACTGCCTTGGGAACCGTGTTTGACTTGATCAACTAGGTTGACTTGGTCAAAGTACCCAAACTGAAGATGGAGCAATAATCTGGATAATCTGAGTACATGATGAATGCATAAATCTCACATGATTATGTTAGCAGCCAAACTTAAAACATCAATAGCATGACAGTGGAACAATAATACAAATAAATATTAGACTTAAATCAGAGTAACCATTCAAACTTCTATGAAGCCCCTTATGTATGCTCACTTACAAGATTTAGGCAATTAGTTGTGATGCGTAAAGTGATGAAACAAAGGCTTAAGGTCAAAGGAAAGACTTGTTGACTTTAACATAGTGATCTTTCAAACATGGGAAACAAGAATCCACTTGCATTTATGATAGACAGAGAACATTAGGGAATCAAAGTGTCTCACAAATGGATGAGTTGATTTGAAGAGTGTCCATTCAACTCTGGCAATTGTCTATTGTTCACATCCAAGCTAAACTCAAGCTTTGTGAGGTTCTTTTCTAGGACCCTTGCGTTGAGTACACAAGAAACTATAATGAAGAGATCCTAGGGAACACTTGGAATTAGTTGTCCCTTGCTCCATCTCACATCAAAACCATAGGCTCCATGAGGAATTAATCATTACATGTTTAGATAGTTTGGCCAACAGTCTTTCGATTTAGCATTTATTTATCCACTGCGTTTTAGGCCTTTCACATTTCACTTCATAGCCCCTTTTAAGTGTGTCTAAAGACAATTTGCAAATTTATTCATGGGCTTGCATTTCATAAGATAAGCATATATAACATAATGCATGTAATGATGGTAGACATAATGCTTCAAGATTTAGCTGACAACTCTTAGAGCAACTAGGGGGAATATCCACAATTAAGACCAAACATCGAGGGCAACCGACGAGAGAGGTCAAGGATTCAAAACCCAACTCACCTATTGAGTTATCCCAAACTGGTATTTTTCTTTTTATGTGTGTACTATAGATGGCTAATAGACTTATGCCCCAATAAAATAGGAAAGCAAACCCCAATCTTGCATGCATGCAGTTGAATGCAGATATGTGCCCTAGAAAATACCGAGATGCTATAAAATAGGAGAAATCAATGCATGTACATACCAGTATATAGATCAGCTGATGGTGAAGAGGATGGTCCCAACATGCAAGCATTCTGCCAGAGGAATAGGGAGATAAACCAAATCGTCCTCCACAGGTGAATGCGCCCTCCTCTCAAACTGTATATACTCCAGAATAATAAATAAGTAGCTACTGAAATCCCGGATGATATGCACTAGGGTTATAATACCCCTCTGATGGTGATGGAAGTAGCATGCGGAAGAAACAAAGGCACACTAGCCCAAAACATGAATGCCTCCTCAAATCAATTCGCCCATGCAGAAAAGCGCCTCCAGAAAAGGGAGCACTGATGATAACTCGTTGGATACCCAAGATGAATGGTCCTTCTTCCAGGGGAAAGGTAATGGAGGTGCTCCGGGATGAATGGAAGTAACATGCGGAAGTTCTAAACCCTGTAGATAGGAAAACGAATTGCTTGGTATCTGACCACGCTGACACGGTGTGATGGTGGAACTCCCCGACTGGATGAATAATCAACCTCCCCAAATAACTGCTAAATGTAACCTGATGATGAACTAGTGCTAAACCTGGATGATCCAACCTGATGATGAACTAGGGCAAATAGATTTCGCTATCGAAATACACCAGTTAGCTGAGCATGCGCTCAACCCCAACTTAGCTCGTTGAGCTCTCCAATTCAACTCCACAAATCAATAATCACATAAGTGTCTTCTTCATTCACTTTATCTTTCTTTTATAACTTTCAACTGCGAAAACCCTAACTTTTGACCTAATTAGGTCACTTTAACTTCTAATTTGCAGTTGACTTGCATGCATGTGCATGGAGACTTAATAGGGTGCAAGCATCATTAAATAATGCTCAAATGTCATGCATGCAGGTGTCCTTTTGGCTTTGGTGGCCCTCTTCGACCCAATAGTGATATAATATTGATGCCCTAGATCTTCTATAGATGGCATCAGTCTTCGGCCAATTCCCTGACTGTCAGTACCCGCTCGAACCCACAGGAATCACATAGGTTAACGGGTTGGTCCTCAATGCCTAGGCAGAAGAGGACATTACAGTCCTCCCCGCTCGAATTTGCTTGTCCTCAAGCAACTGTAAAGTTGGGTGCTGTAATACCTATTCTGTCTCCCAAGTGGCCTCCTCTATAGGCAAATCTTTCCATTGAACCAAGTAATCTCTGATGATTTTGTTCCTCAGTTTCCGCTCTCGCACCTCTAGGATGTGCTCCGAAATCAAAATCAATTGCCCCTCATCATCAAGGGGGGGCAGCTCTCAAATCCCCTATTTGGAGGTCAACCTATTGGACGGCCTTCGAATATTGTTGGATGTTGTGTGGCCTTATCTAGTGGTTTCCTGAAGGTAACAAAACACTCTGCTGCTCCCTCAATATCTCCCTATCGGAGTACTGCCTCCATCATGTGTGATGTCACTATTGTGGGAGGGTAGGTATTCATCCCTCTCAATACTACCTTCTGTCCCTCTGCTCCTGTGAACTCCATCTCCATGGTCTGGTAGTTTGTGGAATACTTCCCTAGGGAATACATCCACTAAACTCCTAATACCACCTTCATGTCAGGTACATCCACCACATAGAATGTCTCTATCACTGTATAATTCCCAAGTGTTACTATTAATTGAGGAATCCTCTAACTACACTCCATGGTGCGACTTGCTGCAGCTACTGAAAACCCATCAAAACTCTTAGTTTGAATCTCTCCTTTTAACCCATGTAGCATCAATAAAGTTGTGGGATGCCCCACCATCTATCAGCACTCCCACTCTGTGGCCCTGTACGGTACGTCTGATCCGGAGAGTGTGGAATCTAGGAACCCCTGTCATGGTAGCAATGGTACCTCCTAAGGGTGGCCACTCCCTAACTATCTCCAGTGTCTCTCTTTGCCCCTGATCCTGATAATCATCATCCTCCCCATTATCGGAAGAGGCCTCTATGTAGTAAGCCTTTCCCTTCCCTGAACATCTGTGACCTGGTACCCATGGTTCCTGGCAAGTGAAACATAACTTTTTTCTTCTAAGGTCCTGTCGAGTATCATTGTCCATCCATTCTTTCTTGGGCCATTCTTTTTGGACAGGTTTCCTCTCTTCATCTTCAATAGGGGAATTGGTTTTGGGAGGAAGCCTTATTTTGGGTACTGCATCCTGTAAATCTCTAGTCCGTCTGATGGCATCTGCTAGGGTGGTGGGCCTATAAGACTTGACCCATCCCCGTAAGGGTTCAGTGAGAGCCTCAGTGAACAACATAATCAGCCTGCTCTCTAATATATCTGTCACCATGACTGCTATCCTCTGAAACTCTAAAATAAATGCATTTGCACTACCTGTCTGCTTGAGCTGTGCCAGCTCTCTAAAGTGTACTTCAAGATCCTTCTGATCAAACCGCTCAATGAGCCTTTGTGTAAAATCTGGATACGATGTGATGGTGTTGTGACCCATTGTCACTAACCCATGATACCACCACTCATGTGCTTCTCCGTCCAAATGCAAAGTAGCCAATTTAATGGCATTTGTCTCAATCATGGGGTTGAGCTGGAAGTATGTATCCAACTTCTGCACCCAATTCCTGGCTGGGCCACCCCGAGTGCCCTCAAAGGTAGGGATAGTCAGTTTCCCTACGGTGCGTTGTAACTCATAGTTTTGGATAAATGGCCTATTGTAAGCTTTGGATTTGTTCTTACTTTTAAAGTGGCAGAAGTCAGTGAAGGTCATGGCTGAATGGAAGTCCTCTCCTAAAGCTCTATATTCTCTCAGATGGGCACTCATGGGTTCTTCTGGTTCTGCTTGTGCTAGAGGCACTACAGCTGGACTATCTAAGAATTGAGGCATGGTAGGTTGGAAAGGCTTGTATATATGGGGATGGCTCTGCATGTTGGTATGTAAGTGCTCCCTATTACTGTTGGTGGATACCCTATCACTCTTGGGAAATAAGGGACTGTGTGGGATGGGTCCATTCTTCTCAGTCATTTGCCTAAAAGTACTCATCATTTCCTTTTGCCCAGTAGTGAGTTCTTTTATGGCTGATATGAGAATATTGAAAGTTGTTCTATCATCATCAGCCATTGTTTCTTTGCCCTTTCCAAACTGATACTCTCTGTCCCCCAAATCTATGTCCTCTAACTCCTCTTCTCTGTCTCTACACCTCTGTCTCCGGTGAGTAATGTTGTATGGGCCCTATGAATTCATTTATAATTTTGCATGCCCACAGTTGGCAAGAAAAATAGCTCTGATACCATTGTAATATCCCAAACTGGTATTTTTCTTTTTGTGTGTACTATAGATGGCTAATAGACTTATGCCTCAATAAAATAGGAAAGCAAACCCCGATCTTGCATGCATGCAGTTGAATGCAGATTTGTGCCCTAGAAAATACCGAGATGCTATAAAATAGGAGAAATCAATGCATGTACATACCAGTATATAGATCAGCTGATGGTGAAGAGGATGGTCCCAGCATGCAAGGATTATGCCGGAGGAATAGGAGATAAACCAAATCATCCTCCACAGGTGAATGCGCCCTCCTCTCAAACTGTATATGCTCTAGAATAATAAATTAGCAGCTGCTGAAAGCCCGGATGATATGCACTAGGGTTATAATACCCCTCTGATGGTGATGAAAGCAACATGCGGAAGAAACAGAGGCACACTAGCCCAAAACGTGAATGCCTCCTCAAATCAATTCGCCCATGCAGAATAGTGCCTCTAGAAAAAGGAGCACTGATGATAACTCGCTGGATACTCAAGATGAATGGTCCTTCTTCCAGGGGAACGGGTAATGGAGGTGCTCTGGGATGAATGGAAGTAACATGCGGAAGTTCTGAACCTTGTAGATAGGAAAACGAATTGCTTGGTATCTGACCACGGTGACACGGTGTGATGGTGGAACTCTCCGGCTGGATAAATAGTCAACCTCTCGAAATAATTGTTGAATGTAACCTGATGATGAACTAGTGCTGAACCTGGATGATCCAACCTGATGATGAACCAGGGCAGATAGATCTCGCTGCCGAAATACACCAGCTAGCTGAGCATGCGCTCAACCCCAACTTAGCTCGTCAAGCTCTCCAATTTGACTCCACAAATCAATAATCACATAAGTGTCTTCTCCATTCACTTTATCTTTCTTTTATAACTTTCAACTGCGAAAACCCTAACTTTTGACCTAATTAGGTCACTTTAACTTCTAATTTGCAGTTGACTTGCATGCATGCGCATGGAGACTTAATCGGGTGCATGCATCATTAAATAATGCTCAAATGTCATGCATGCAGGTGGCCTTTGGCTCTGGTGGCCCTCTTCGACCCAATGGTGATATAATATTGATGCCCTAGATCTTCTGTAGATGGCATCAGTCTTTAGCTAATTCCCTGATTGTCAGTACCCGCTCTAACCCACAAGAATCACATAGGTTAGCGGGTTGGTCCTCAATGCCTAGGCAGAAAAGGACATTACACCTATGCTCAAGAACCAACACCAACGAGTTCTCTTGGCCCAGAAGGATCAAGGCTTTGGCAAGTTTTGTCGCACAACTCAAAGCCAAGACACAAAACAACATGGGGTCTGTCATCACTAACTAAGCGAGGGAAAAGTGTTGAATTTTTAGCATTAGCATGAATACTTTTAAATTTTGCAAACTAACATAAACAAATGACAAGTGCAGTAAACAATATCAACACATCAACACACTAAACATGAGTTTTTCATTGGGGAAACCTTTAAAGGACAAAAACCCCAAAAGCATTAGTAATTCATCTCGTAAATGAAATGACTAAGTTTTTCCAAAAATCCACAAAACTTAACTAGGTTTATACCAGAGATCCACAATTACAAAAGATAATCCAATTACACAAAAAGCCAATTTAGGCTTTTTAACAAATTAGGGCTTTCTGCCCTAACTTTCTCTCTCCTACCCAGAATTAGCAGGCTGCCCAAATTCCTGTTTTTCCTGCCCATAATTAAGCCTGCCAGGATCTGACCGTACTGCTTCCCGTCTGCCCAACTTGTTGCCTATCCCTGTTTTGTTGCCCGTAGGGCAGTCTTGCTTGCCCGACCTAGCGCGAGGCCCTTACAGGCATGCCAACAAGTTGCCCGAGGGTTGGCCGCAGGCACAAACCCTCACAGGTCTTCCTGCTAGGCTACCTGAGGGTCTGGAGGGAGGGACGAGCCCTCAATAAAACTTGCCCAGAGAAGGAAGTGGGCAGTCTATGAAAGAATAGGGTTGCCCGTAAAAACTTGAAGCTGCCCGATGAGAGTTGATGCTGCCCGCAGAAGGAAGAAGAGGAGTTGGGGTGAAACCCTAACTCATAAAAGAGGGTTGCTGCTAAAAACCCTAGCTTAGGATTTTTCTTCAGTAAGTGAGAATGCCCTAGCTAGACTCATCCATGCTAGGGCATAAGCATAAGATAACTTTCTTCTTCAAAAACCTGTGAGATCTTCTGTTGGAGCAACTACACTTGTGAGAGCAAGGGTGTGTAATCATGAAATGGATTGATCTTCTTTTATATCCTTTGAGTCACTTGTAAGTAGACCAAAATTAGAAAGAACAAAATATTATTATTTTATTCTTTTCTCACTTTAACTTTTACCTTTAGTGGTACTAAAGGTCTTTTTGCACTTTCACTTTTACACCTTAGTGGTACTAAGGGTCTTTATGTATTTTTGACTTTTGCTTTAGCCTTCTTCAAGTACCCTGTGGTCAATACAAGTGGTCAAGGTGGTCTTTCAACCCAACTCAAAGTACAGCATCATAAATAGAGAGAATTATTAATGCTTTTATCTCACACTCTGTGTGACACCAAGATCGGGTACTAAGGTGTCTTAACCAAGGGTAGCTAAGCCTTGGAGAAGATCACAAAGCCCACTGATCAAGGGTCAGAGTGTCACATATGCCTAGACCCGATCTAGGGCTTATAGTGTCTTCATGGTAAGAGACCAGGTTCCTCAGCCATAGGCTACATAATTTGACACTACGTCAAATACTTGGTAACAGACCAAGCACCTCCATTCTCCGGGAGAATGGCCCTCAACCCCAGGCTAGGTAAATTCCTGGTAACTGACCAGGTGCCTCCATTCAAAGAATGGCCACTCAGCTCTAAGCTGAGTCCCCCAATGCTAGACTAGTTCCACATCCTGGTCCTGGACCAGATGTCACCATTCAACATAATGGTCACTCAACTCAAGGTTGAGTTCCCCAGTGCTAGACTAGTTCCATATCGTGGTCCGGCCAGATATCCCCATTCAATAGAATGGTCACTCAACTCTAGGTTGAGTCCACACCCTGGTCCCGAACCAGGTGTCTCCATTCTCTTAGGAGAATGGCTCTCGATGCTGCTCAAAAAAATCAACAAAAAAGGTGTCCTCAATCTAACAAGTTAAAGTTCAACTCTGGGTAAATGTCAAATGGAAGATACAAAGGAGTGGAGAAAGTGATAGGCGGTGCCAACACATCGAGATAACCTAAGTTTGTTGAAGATGAGCATACATAAAGGCCTTGTATAAAAGACTTCTTAGACACTCACAATATAAGTCACTCAAGATAATATAGTACTACTTGTATACCAGCTCAACTATACACATATCTTTATCTGAAGTGCCAATCTGTTAATGTGTACCATCTTTACTACTCTGCTCGAACAGACTATGTCATCACTAAGGTCATCTTAAAGGACTAGGAAAACTCAGTCATGGCATGGGAATGCTCTGCATCTACTATTGAAGGACTCTGAATGGCTCATGCTTAACATCGATCCATGCTATATACCCATATGATAGAACTGGCTATGAAAATAGAGAAAGAAAAACCATAGGCTATGTTGTAGTGTCACGGTAGCCCAGCTACAATGTATGTGATAACAGAAAGCTATGTCATAGTCTTCGATAACTACCCTACAAAATGACAAGGAAACACTATCCAATGAGGTATCTGTATTAAAAGAGAAGATACAAATTTTAGAAGCTCAGTATACACCCAATCAAAAGAAATTGGAGGAAAGGAATACAGAGCTTCAACAAGAAGTGGAGTTACATAAGGAAGATATAGAAAAGAAGGGTCAAAAGATAAAAGATTTGGAGGGTGACCTAAACAAAAGTACTCAACTCTTTGAAGAAACCATTGGTTGTAGGCCCCCTTCAAATTTTATGCAATGTTTTCAAGGGAGAGATGGTGTAAGAACCAATTATTTGACTTAAGAAACGACTTCCGTACAACATTATCACTCCAAAAGATTTTATTGAAGCCTGCCAGGATAGTTCAGAGGAAGAAAATGATTTATTAAGTGAATTATATCTGCGTAAATTTATCCTTCCTCGGGTGGCACCCGAACCCTTACGTAGGGGATGCACAGTTAAGGGCTTTGTGTTCATGATTGAATTGTAAAGTTGACAGAGCTCAGGATGTAGATCTGTACCAATCAGAAGAATGGACCACCAGCTTGTGGATCAGGGCTAAAACTCCCCATCTTGACATAATCCTTCGGAGTCAGAAAACTTTGACTACTGACCCTGACCTCATTCTTATTCTGCAAGAAAAACAAGGAGAAACTATAGCTCATTATTAGATGCTATCATAGAAAGCACAAACAGATGGGACGAGCTATATCTCCTAAACTGAAAATGAAGGAACGACACTCCCCAAGCAGTTTGAAAGTTGCTCTATTTAGGGCCCAGATGTACAAAGGAACCCTAGAAACGAAGGGCCTTAAATGGAATGGTCTTAAGCTGAATCCACTCTTGTTACTCCCTCTCAACCACATTGAGGAGATTGATGAAGAGAGGCAGAAAAGGCAGATTGGGAAAAAGTGAAGCAAAGCTTGAGTTATTATAAGCAAGGAGAATTCCCAAGGATTGTTGCCTATGATGGAAGAGGGGTAACAACAAAAAATGAAAAGTCCAAAGCTTCAGAGTAATTGATTGCACAAGGATGTGCAATCCTTTCGAGTTGGGGAGGATGATGAGTCTCAAATTTGTTAGGTAACGCACATATCTTAAAGCTTGACCATGCAGACAAAGAAGTATTATTTAAGGAATTGGTCACAATTTGAGGTTGATTATGTATTTAATGAATGGAATGATGATGATAGAAGTGTTTATCCTTGCTTTTATTTAATTCACTTTAATTTTGACAAAAACAGCCTAATGCATCGTATTAGTGTGGAATTGTGAATTGCAGAAGATCGAGTCAGGAATTGAAGTCAAGTTTCAGTGCTGCCCTGTTTTGAAGATCAAGTTATGAATCAAGATCGAGTTTTCACTTTTTGCATGATTGATGTCAAAGCTCCAGTCATGATAAAGTCACAACTGAAGTCCACTAGCAAAGGTTAACTAGTACTTGAAGTTTCAGATATTAATTAGGGAATGCACGACCGATTAAGGGCAATTACACTAGCCACCATTACAGCATTTTCAGGAACATAGCTCAGTTGTGATTGAGGTTTAGACTTAAGATAATTTCAGTATTAGGTTTTAGATCTTTTCTATTTCTCTGTAATAAATAGACCTTCGGGCACTAGGATGAGCGGTTCAGCTCTTAGGTATTTTTTAACAATTGAATACAACAATTTTGCTCCATGTTCCGCTTTATTATACATTTCTGAGGATTATGAATATTAAATCAATTTAATGACAGTTTCTTGTTCCTTGCATTTCATGTGTGCTTAGTTCTTTCACACATGTGTTTCTTTGGGGAAGGGTCCCATCATCGCAATAACAGAGGATCTTGTTTGTTTAGCTTAGTTTAGATCATTTATGTTCATGTTCAGTCATATTTCAGCTATTTAATATTAGGCAGAATTCTGTTTCGCTCTCTGTAGTGTAGATCAGTGGTTGTTGTGGAACTGTTTATTCATTACTGTAGTTTCCTGTGGAATTGTTATCCCTGCAAAATAGACCAGTTACATAGATTGTTGTGTTTCCAGTATTCAGTTCTACGAGTTAGAGAGAGATTCAATTTACATGCTCTCATAAAATAGATTCAATTTACATGATTTTATATATTTGAGTTACTTGCTTATCTAGATTCGATTTCATTAGATTTAAATTGCATGCTTTCATTGATTCACTTCATTTAAATTAGGTCTAATGCTTTCCTAGAGTTACTTAATTTCATCCAGTTTGCAGTAGTTAGTTTGCTGATACCTTCCAGAGTAGTCAATTGCTTCTAAATTAAATAGCTTTTGCTATCTGCTTGCAATTAAATAGTCCTGCAAATTATTTCTTAGATTATTTATTCGGTTGAATGCCCTTTCGATTATTTTCAGTAACCGTCTTTGATTAGATTACTGCATTTAAATTAGTAGTTGAATGGTAGTTGGTTTGTTAAGCATCTCTTCTTGTCTTACTTAGGGTTTCGTTTAGTTGCATTGTAGTTACATCGTTATTTTGTTTTTCAAGTAAAACTCATTCCACCCCCACCATAGGTTAGACGCTCTTGACAGTTGCACATACAGTGCCAGCGCCTCTTAAGTTTGTACAATCCCGGATTGACAAAGTAAAGTAAGAATCCTGTCTTGTTAACCTCAATTGGTTATCATAACAGGGAGCCACCGGTAGGGGATTATGTAATGATCCTACAAAGAGGCCACATATTCTCTCCTTTGCTACTGCTGCTGAGTAAAAGGAGTTTGGGTTTAGGAAAATTCAAGTCGGGTCTAAAATAGATTTTAATAGATCAAAACTGAATGTAAAATAAACTTCAAAGGAAACACAGTAGATCTTAAATTGCAGAAAAGGGGTTTTCATTGGATCTATCTCGAAGGTAGGGAAACTTCAAAGGGACCACAATCAAGATTGCACTGCAGAAATGTCATTCAATAGTTGAAACCTGCTTCTCAACAATTCTACTACATGTAAGAGATAAAGCTAGCCCCCTACTACAAGGTGCTGGATAAGCCAATCCTCTAAATTAGCTGCTAAAACTTTTAAGTTTTTAGAGAAGACTACATGTGTCTCCCTTCATCCCCCATCTTACGTCACCAATGATCACCTTTTTCCACAAGTATGATATAGCTTACGCCCTCTAAATGAGACCATTAGATTAGTAAAATCATCAAAACCTTAATAAATTTCAAACACTTTTGGCTGACAAATTTTGGTTAGCTCATTGACGGGCGATGGTTTAACACAAAGTTATAATATACTTCAATTATACAGAGCTAAACAAACAGAAAAATAAGCATTCTTCTGGAACATTTGGAAGTATTTTGTGATCAGCTTGAATGGGACAGATCAAAAACTCATAGGCAAGAATGCAAATATCAGATCAAGTTAACATATGCAGGATCAGACAAGGGGCAGTTACAGGCATAATTGAAAAAATCAGCCTCAACAAAAATCGGCAAGGGCCCCAAATACAACTTCTCGGCAACATCGGTGAAAAAATTGGCAAACCACGACAAACATTAAAAAATACAAAATATATCATTTTTTACAGAATTTTAAACATATAAAGCAACAACATTAGATAAACACATTGGCACATAAATATGGAGAAAGCACTGATATATATGATGTAGTGGATGCCAAATAAAAAATAAAAATGATAACATCAAAATATCAAAATTTCAAAGATAGGAAATTTGGGAGTTTCAACACCAATTGGAACATTGGTCATCCCCCCTCCTCTAGGATTTATTCCTTGCCTCTACCTCGAATCTCGAAGTTGATCATTTAATGACATTAGTCAGTGTTAGTTTTATGGTTGTATAACTTAATTGCTAATGAACAATAGGATCACTAGAAGAAAGACAAAGCACATAAACAAATAACAAAAGAGTTTATCCTGGGAAACCCAATCAGGAAAAACCCAGCAACCTTCGTATAGAGATGATAACTTCCGATAACAGAATACAAGAATGAGAGAGAGAGAAGAAAATCTCTCCAAGAGAAAAACCCAGAAAACACTGCTTCTCTTTGGTGCTGCAAACTTCTCCTTGAGTAGGCAAACTTGCTTGTGCCGAGTGAGTGAGTAGATGAGGTGCCTAGCCTCTCTATTTATACACTTTACAAAAGTGACTTTTACCCTAACTGGGCCGACTTGCCTTGGGGGAAGATAAAATAATATTTATTTTTATTCTTTTTCTCGTGTAATATTCCACAAGGTTTACATTGATTCTTTCAAGGATTTATATCAATATAATCCTCCGTAGGAGGTACAAAGAAATACAATAAAAATACGTTAAGAATAACTTTTGAAGTTGTACAAATACCAACAGTCAACACCCTACAATTTTGATGAAACTTCCTAATCCAACGTCAAAACAAGGCCGACAGAAATTTCCAGGCTTAATAAGTGATTTTGTTTGACTGAAGGGTACATTTTACAAAGGAGTTTAATCAACTTCAACATTCAGGCATCAGCACCACCAACATCAAGGTACGTATAGAGTTTGATGTGCTTGATCAAATTCCATCCCTTACCCACATACATGATAGAATCCAATGGAAATGTTACAATCCTGAAATCCTAAAAACTATAAGTCTGTTGAATTCTGAATGGGATCTAAAATTTTACTTTTTGCATATGAAGTCCAATGAGTTTGGAACCACTCAAACATCCTGAAACAATTAATGGTAATGTTTAAAATTTAACTAGAATGACGGAAAATAAAATACAAGGAGAATGTCACTTTTACTTTAAAAATTTAACATTACCATTTAATGTAACTGACTTCAATGTCATATGTACAAAACTGGTCAATTTTTTTTTAGCAAATCCCTGTTTGTAAAACTATGAAAATGACCCCAAAAAAATTAAAATTGGCCTTCCAGCCAAAGGCCCAGCCTCCCTGGTGAGTTTTTGAGCCGTCGCGTGATTTTTCCTTAAAAAATCACCAATTCTTTCAAAAAATTGCAAGGCCTTTTCTGGACATTGCCGATTTTTTGTGACATTGCCAATTTTTCACCGATTTTTTCAGCTATGGTTACAGGTGAATGTTCCTTAACAATTATCCAAACTTCTGACTTGGTGATAAATGTAATTTTGATGGAAATCAAACTAGAACATCTTCGATACAAATTTTGGCTGTTGCTGAAAACATTAATGTATTGGCACGAAGGCCAATGACCACACCTTTAATGACGAAAAAGAGCAGCTGGACTACATGGTGGCCAATTAATAACAAGACCTTCTCAAGATTTGTGGGGAAGATCTTACACTAAATGCAACCATATATCTGTTAGGAAGATCTTACACTAAATGCAACCATGGCAAATGTTGAAGACTAATGTAACCTGGACAGACACCCTCCTACATTAGTGCCTGCACCTCAATTGATAAATTCAAATCTTCGACCCCAAGCTTTAATTCACTCAAAGTTGTTTGAGATGGAATTCAGAATGAGAGGCGCGAAACAATGCAGGGAAGGTACAAAGACTGGAAGGAGACAAAGAACATCCTTGACGAGATGTTGAGATTGCGCAAATATGAGGTCACCATGGAAGTCGTTATGGTGGGCAAGAGAAACTTCAAACAACAAGAAAGAAGGCGACTTGACTGACCCAAGCAAGCAAGCTGCCAGCATAGAGGACAATTAGTAGGAATCTGATCCTAATTGGCTGGAGTGTGACGGAAGATTTTCTCTCCCTGGCTAAATCCATCAACTTTTTTATATCTCAGTGCACTCTGAAAATCTGAGATCAATGGGTAAGAAATTAGAACCCAAATAGCAATAATGGGTATACAGCTCTTGGATCTTGGTCTTCTGTCCTCAGATTTTGTAGCCATTTTTTCATTTTCTACAACAGCCAGTTTTAAGCAATGTTGAAAAAGTCGGCAAAGGTCCTGAATACAACTTCTAGACAACATCGGGGGAAAAATCGGGAAAAATCGGGAAAAGTCGGGAAACATTAAAAAATACAAAATACATTCATTTTTTTCAGAATTTTAAACATTTAAAGCAACAATAACATCAGATGAACACATTAGAACATAAATACGGAGAAAGCATTGCTATATATCATCACCATGTAGTCATGCCAAATGTAAAATGATACATCAAAGTCGATACTGTATCATGAAACATCATAGTTGTCCAATCAAGGACTCAAAAGTGGATAACCAATACAACATGACATCACATATATAAATGTATTCGAGGAAAACTAGCATCTAGCTATCTAATATCAATGCTCTCTTCCCGAGTTTTCCATTCATACTTCATATTTGTCCCTACTCCAATGATTAGGTTTATATAAGGTTTTCATAAATGCTTTTTATTTGTCCTTCCATCTTATGACTTCAACCTAATTTTTGAAAGGTATATTTTATTGATTTGGTTGTCAGCCATTAAACGTATTTCTTGTTTTGTATTGGTGATAAATCATAGATGTATTTTTCACTCCTCCCAAATTGAATTTTCGACATGAGCCTCGCATTTAGCCCTAACTCATCTACCACTTGAAACATTGCTCTCTTTTTCCTACAATGTGCTATGATGATCACTCAAAATATGTTTGCTCAAAAAATTCCCTAATAGTGAAAAGAGTAATTCAATTACTATTGTGATCTTTGATAAATGGATACATATTTTGTATAGATTATCCTTGCATGGTTTTATCTTCAAATACAACAAAGTTTTGAAATATTTATAGGGTAGAGGAAAGGTGTTAGTATGCCACAAAATGGCTAAAATGACAAATTTTTGGAAAATTAGCCATTTTAGCAAAAATGGAGATTTTTTGGAAAAAGTCGGGAAAAGTCGGGACTTTTTAAAAAAAGTCAGGAATTTTTGGAAAAAGTCGTAACTTGCCATTTTTAGCCTTTGCAACTTTTTGAAAAGTTAAAAAGTCGCAATTTTTTCCAACTGATTTTTCGGCTCAGGGAAAAACTCGCGACTTTTTAAAAAGTCGGCGATTTTTCGGAGAGTTTTTCAACACTGGTTTTAAGCTTCATGGGAGACATTGTGAAGCAAACTCAATGATGCTCTCCCATTTTTATATTTTTGGGACTAGCCACTTTGCTTAAGCAGATTCTCATGTCAATAGGAGGCATTTTACTGTCATGTAGGAGGCTGCCTTATTTCTTCTGCTCTTAGTTTGGATGAAAGTCTAAACAATCAGATTTTTGTTACATAAAGGGGCAGACTTAAAAAGACATTTTTACTATTGAATCCTAGTAAATGCTGTATCTGTTGTATCTTATTAAAATGAAATCTTTTCTTAAAAAATCACCACTTCTTACAAAAGGTAAACGAAACAAATTATTAATAAGTGAACACAAATCGGCACCATGCCACAATGCACACAGTTAACTGACATAAATATGAGAAAAATATTATATACAAAAGTTACATAGGATCACCAACAAAATTTCCCATGGAAAATAAGATACAGCCATGTGGCATGCAAGTAACCAAAAATATGGGAGAATATAAAATGCAGATTCAACAGTAAATGAATAGAATCTCTATTACCAACAATAAGGGAGTGAACTGTTATCAGTTTTCATTGTTCAACAAATAGCATTTGAAATTAACAAGAATATCCAATTAGGATGAAAGAATTCAATCATCAAGGAAGCTACACAGATTTCATAGCTCAAAACTTAATACTTCTGTTTGTCGAAAAATTGGGAGATCTCTAATTTGAGGAGACGACTGCGAATTTTGTGTGTCTTGCTTTACTTTGACAGGTACTGAGCTTTGATGTCCAATCTCATCTAGCATCTTCAAAAAATAGCTGTGCCTGCAAATTAAATTATAGAGATCACATGGACTGAACATCAAACTCAAATAAAGCCAACTCAGCTAATAAAGTCAAATTTATGTTTGGCAATACTTGTTGCTGTTTTTGTATTCAGAATTTAATTCTTATCGTCAGTTGAATCATCATACCAACGAGTATCTGATGTCAACTCTGGATGAAAAGCTGTTGCCAGTAAATTCCCCTGCTTTACAGCTACAATAACTTTTTGGCCTGCTTGACCTTGTCCCTGCCAAAATAGGTTGCAAAGAGGGTGACATTAATTACTCTTAAAGATTAAACTCTATATAGTTCCTAGACATATTTCTCTCTTTTCCAAATTCAAGGGGAAAACAAAATAAGTTAAAAGAAGCTGAATACAGCAAAAACTTTATGTTATACTGTCAATTTATTTCTCATGCAAAATTACTTGATTTCAAAATTCAGTCCACAGGGTAAATGAAATCACAGTGCATTGCCCCCACTCTGATACCATGCTAGAGATATAAGCTAAGAGTCCAATATAAATCAAAGGCACATATCATCACATAAAAGATAGACACCAGATCTATAATGGAGAAACCTTCATGGGGTAGAAATCTCCACTCTCAGCAACATTGCTTTCTTCTTGTGTGTCACATAGTGTATCACAATGGGGTACTAGAGCCATTCATATAGTGATTAGCTCTAGCATAGCTACCACACTAATTACAGACCACCAGAACACCTTCTAACTACCATATCAATAAGGGACCACTAAGGCCACCTTCTAACCACCGTATTAATGCAAATCATTAGGGCCTTACACCAATGACACTTAATGTCTGCTAAGTCACCGTTTAGCCAACATATGTCCAACGTGTGGCAAGTGTTAGCTTTTGGGGTTACTCCAAAAGTGTTTTCACCTTGCTAGGAGATGGCTATGTCTCTTAGCTCCTTGGCGATGCTTCATGGAAGGTTCAGTTTGGGTGAATGCTTGACCTTGGTTAGACTGCTAGAATGGTGCCATACAAATCCATAGAAGATTTTTAGGATGGTCTGACCCTTGCACAATTCGACAACTTTGCTCAATGGTTAGAAGGACATATCGTCTCATGTCCTCAACCAAGACGAACTTAAGAATAAAGAATCATGAGAAGGCATTACAAGCTAGAATGAAGACATAACTTTTGTATGCTTCAAGGACAAAGCATTTAAAGGGGTAGGCAATGTAATGTACACAATATATATATATATATATAAACAGTAAATAAATAAATAATAGCCATGAATAATAATAAACAATAATAATGAAGAGACACATTTTGACTAAAGGACATGACCTATAACCCATGGTGACCATTTAATGCATGTATAAGTATATCGCCGCATGGCATTGTAATAATATTCTATCATTATTCAATTATTATATGTTTGTCCTTTTTACATTGGATATTCACTTAATGAAACAAGTTGTTCATCTCATATTCAAAAAATGAACTTTGTTCGTTTCACCAACTTAACCCGACGACGTGATTGCACATGGAGGAAGCACTTTTCTATTTTTTGGAGGCATTTGAAGGTCACAAATCCTTTGACTTGTCATGCATGTGAAGTGCTCCCCTTATTTTGCCCCTTGCACACTTTTCTATGAAGTTAGTTGGGGAAACCTACTTTTGGTCCACGTGTGGGAAGGAGTTCCCTGTTAACTTGGTTCTTGCACACCTCGTTCACATCTGATGATGAGACGTACCACTCAAGAGACCCACACGTGTTTCATGGAGAATATTTCTTACACACATGTTCATGCAATTGGTGGACCACTTTACTATTTTGAGGACCTAGTTGAGAATCACTCTTGAAGTGCATATTATATTATTTTATGGTTGCATACACCTTGGAGGGTGCACTTGGTAAACTGTTCTAGGTGGACCATGGAGCACCTCTTCTATGTCAAGAATATTTTATTGTATTTCGGATGCATGCATCTTGGAAGTCGACATTTTAGCATCTTGACAAGGTTAAAGGCTATTTTTAGTGACATGCCCTCTCTCTTGGAGACATCTTGCATATTATTTCATATTTCTTCATGGAGCTAACTCTCTTAGAGAAAATGGAGACCATTTCGCTTGTCCACTTTGAAGGGATAAGGCATAACTACTCCAATATTTTATCATTCTTTGACTTGTGATGGAGTTAAAAAAAATATTGTATTTCATTGTAAGAGAGATGAAACTACCTTTATATAAAGGGGCATTCTCCACGGGTAAAGATGTTGATGATTCAGATGAAGTTCAATGTATGGCTTGTCTAAGTCAAGTATGTAAACTGTATCATTCTATCAAGTGATCCATGGCTATGTTTTAATGTAAAGATGTAATTGAGATGTATCTTGTAAGTTGTATGTAAAGGACCAATTATAACATATACTTAGCTCCGCTATGACAGTTGCATGAGAAGAACATCTTAGCATTATTTTTACTAAAGAAGATTTACATCTTTAAGATCATAAATCTTTTGAAGTTTTTTCACTTGAAAATCCTCCAAGCTGGGGACATCTCTTAGGTGCAACTCGCCATATACTTGAGCACCTGAGCCATAAGGGTTAATGTAATGTATAACATCTCATGTATATAATCACCATGGACACTTATGTAATGACAAGTTAGATTCTAGAGTCTTATGAGTCCATCTTGCACATGGTTTACAATAATTTAAATGTGTTAGTGGTTAAAAACAAGTTAGAAGCTTAGGATTGCCTTTTCCCTTAGTCTAAATTTGGGTTTAATGTTCTAATTGTTCATTAACTTTCCAACTCAAAGTTCTCCCTTCTAATGTGAGACCCTCATCATATTTTTATGCAGCCTCACGTATCCCCATGTAGTGCACCTAAGATGCCTCATAACCTAGTGACTGAGTGCTCAGAATTATGACATCTCAACCCCATCAAATCCAAAGTGGCCATTGGATTTCCGACAAGTGGTTATGATAGAAAATCTAATAAATATTAAGGAAATTGGAAAACCCAAAACTACCATTTAAAAAGTCATAACCCTCTTTTGAGCCTTCTTTGCTCACGTGTGTGAGTGGTCCCCTTTCTTTGAGCCATTTTTCCCTTCTGTCAACCAATTCGTCCCCTCCTAACCAAATCGTTTTCCTCTCTAAGGCTAGCACCCTTCCTTTTGACTTGTTTACCCACTTAAAAGTATTTTTATTATTGTTTTACCATGTCAAGAGGATTTTAGTTAGGGTTTTGAGTCTTCTAGAAAGAAAATTAATTGTTTAATGAGAAGAGGTTGGGTCTCTCATCCTATATAAAGAGCACTCATCTCTCAATTCTTCATGTTGGTTGTTGGTGCTACACAAGATCACCATCTTTGTACAAGAGTGCATTTTTAATAAAATTTCTTTGGCTTTGGAGGTTGTAACTTGGAGCTTTTTTGGATTGATGGCATTATTTCTTGTTCTTGGTTCTTCTATTGGAGGTAATACTTTTGCATAGCACTGTCATCTATTTCTCTGAGGCCATTGAAGGGGTACTATTATCTTGTTGGATGAAACCTAGGGTAAGAAGTTTATTTGTTATCTTACATATAGGGTGGTCTTTCTTGGCATTGCTCTTCATTCAAATGGTGCGATTCTAAGTTCTAACACCCTTGTTTGTAGGGTGCACTCAAGTTAGAAATAGAGGGTTTTCTTCCTCCCTTTGAGATTTGCATTGTGTAGCTTTTAATACATCTTATGAAATGACAGGAGCCTAGAGCACTTTCACTCCCTAGGTGATCTTTTTTATGGAGCAAGGCCATTAGGGAAATTCTAGGGTGACTCCATTTCCCAAAAGAGTTTGGCACTAACCTCTCTTTCTCTTGCAGCCATCCAAAAAATCTATAAAAAAATTAAATCTCCTTTACTTTTCTTGTTTTTGTTTAATGAAATCTTCTAACCCTAAAATAAAATCTAAAGTTGGATTTCATCTAGATCTAGTATTTACATTGAATATCTTAGATAAATCTTAATTTTTAAATTGCGACCTTCATATAAAATATTATAAATTCATAAATTTGCTAATTGTCCATTAGGTAGTAGCTTATAACATTTATTTTTGATAGTTAACTTGAAGATATAAATCTGGAAATTACTTTTAATGTTTACCTTTATTTTCATATTTATTTTCATAAATAATCCATAAAATATCAAAAATAAAAATTGGGTTTCATTTTTTTTGTAAGTTAGAATTCTATTAAAACAAAATAAAAGAGATATAGAGTTTGCCCTTGTCAGTCGTCCAATCGAACGCCTAACCAGTCACTCCTCCAAAGCTTGGAGACTAGATCCTGGTTTGAGTTGTTGATAGAAATACTAAAACAAAGACTAGAGTTCCAAAAGTCTGCAATAAAAGAAAGAGACCCCACATGTCAAGGCTTATAGCTGAATTAGACCTATGAAACCAGCAAATGTCAAAACTTATAAACAAATCTATAACTACAAAAAGTTGAAAAGAGATCGAATGACCTGCAAACGAAGCCAGAGCAAGAACCCAGCTAATCATCATCTGGAATATGGATGAGAGGAGGGACAAGCTGCATATCGTCTTGGTGGTCACCCTTCACACCAGATGACTTGCCTTTTGGAGGGGAATTCTAACGACAAAATATGAGACTAGGGTCAGGCTGATTCTTAGGAGGTTTGATGAAGACTTTCCCGATCAGCTCCCGTGCAAGGGCATTTAACTTGGCGCCTAACTTCATTTGAGCTTTAGCCATACAACAAAGCTAGCTTTCTAAGTGGGTCCATCCTAGTAGCCATACTAATACCTCGAGTATCCTCCAACAATCTGCCTTCTGCACTTTCCATGATGGATTGGTCGAGCAACATTTTGATAGACCAAAGAAGAGTGACTTTTAATATATTTCATCTCCCGAGTTCAGGTGGAACCTGAATCCTCAGTGAGTCTTCCTAGGTTCGCAATGAGTCTCTCCAAAGCAGGGTGCTCAAAGCGGCTTTGAATACGGGATCTTAAATACAAAGGCGCGGAGAAGAGGCCATGCCGGAAAAGCTAGTCCAAGCTTTTTCTTGTTCATTTAACACCCAAGGCATATGGAGAAGAAGTCTTGCGCTTGCTCTTTGTCCTAACCATGGTGAAATCAACAGAGAGATCTAACTAAGCAAAAGTTGATCGACACAGGGAGAAACAAATTCCTCACAACCACAATCTACATAGCCTCCCAAGGAAAATACTCATGACATGACGAGTTCACTTGCTTCAAGAACCATCAAAGTCGCACATCCTTCGCACCATATTTGGAAACCAATAATTCTCCCAGTTGAGGCATATACGAGCATAGGGGATGGCAACATGATTCATAATGACCTTAGTAATGGCAGATGAGTTCGAACAGGTTGCATGTGGTATTGTCGCGCAGGGAGAAAGGACCCTCCTTTTCCTGTTATCATTATTTTCATATCAAACCAATATATTGAATGGTACCAATGAGCAGGGTTACTGCCAAGTCGAGACACGCTCATGTTGCTTGTTGGACTCTTGTCCATCATATAGAGTGAAAGGATGACATTTGACACCCAAAGGGGGGGTAACAATTAAGTTTCATTGAATACCATTAGATTAAGAAAAAATTTAAGTTATCTCATGTTTTGGCAAGTTTACTAGTATTTTCTTAGTGTATTTATGAATTTTCTGCAATCTTGAAACTACCCTAAAAAATAAGAATTTCGAAATTCAGTAATTCTCATATAATTATATTGTTTTATTATTGACTTAGTTGAGTTACTTTGAGTTTAATTTCTGCATTTTTTACAGCAAGCATTTACTTATTGCAAAAAATTGTTGGGAAAATTAAGTTTAAAGGTGATATTTAGAGCATTTTCCTAACTTTTTAATCCTGAAATTTTCTGAATTTTTAGATAATTTCTAGAGCTTAATTTCCTTGCTTATATAATATAAAACACGCATAAGTCATATAAGTGGGAATACAAAGTGGTTTTAACCACTAGCCCTTCAAAACAAATAACTAAATCACATAATCGGTTTTAATTCATGTTTATTGCTTAGTAAATTGACATTTGGATTCATCTGAAGTAGTGATTATCTCTTACTTTGCTAGACCAATTAAATATTATCCTAAATGCTTATTTTAACATTGGTTTGGTTGTGCTTGTGGGTTGGGGGTTTTCCCATTTACATACAAATTGGGAGCTAACAAATGGCTTAATGTAAAATTGAGGTACCATTTCTATCATATGTAAGGCTCAATAATTTTAATGATTTTAAATATTTGTTGATTAATTGTAAATTCCTTGTAAAGAACTTATTGTGAAAGACTTGTAATGGAGCATTTTCCATTTGGATAGGGGTAATGTGAGGAAGTTCTCCCTCTTATTTTATTTTTCTATTCTATTTTTGAGTGTATTAATGTTTCATCTACCAAATAAGTTGTTGCTGGAACTAATGTCGTTACAGGATAGAACCTTCATAACTTTGTTCACGAGTAGCAACTCTACCTCTCCAAGATCAATTTATGTTTTTATTTTCACCATTATTAAGGTCGATTGTGGCATGCTCTTAGCAGCTCTTTCCTCCTTAATCATTCACAAAATTGCCCTCTTTAGAGTGACGTTTCTTGACTCCATTTGCCCAAGATTTGATTGGCGCTAGTCCCTTATCATCCTTCACCCATTTTATTTGCTTTACTAAAACCACTTGTTTTCTTAAGGCTTACTCTTCATGTTCCCCTTGACCCCCCACTCCATAGTCTTGACAATCCTACCATAGGGAATCCCCCCTTGCGTTGGAAAAGAGCTAACCTAAAGTGTGAGGAAGAGCTATTGAAGTGATAGTGAGAAACCTTTCTAAGATACACAAAGTTATCACCTTGTTGTAACAACTTACACTATCTTTTGTTGCATCATCGATAAGAATCCTTCTTCCCTTGTTGCACCTAGGATCCCAAACCACACAAATGGAGGATGGGAGCAAGTATGCAAATCCTAGAAGATGAATGACCTACTTTGCATTACTTTCAAGGCATGACTTATGGTAAGGTAAAGGTCAAACAAATCCATAGAAGATGAAAACCCTACTTCATTGGAGCTTTCGGGCATAACATGTGGTAAGACAAAACCCAAGGAGCAAAATGCCTTACTTTGAAGGAGGCTCGAAGCATAATAGGAAGTAAGACAAAACCCCCTACCTCATTCCAGCTCTGGGGCATGACATGTGGTAAGACAAAACCTAAGAGGCAAAATGCCTTATCTTGAAGGAGGCTCTAACCATGATAAGAAGCAAGAGGAGCTAAAGGAGGAACACCTTGCTTGAAATGGTGCCATGAGGCACCAAAAAATATTTATATGATCAAGTGGCCCCTTGGAGGCATTTCACATTGTTCGAGCCATATTCCACATATTTGGAGGCATTTTTCACCATTTGAGGTATTTGGGGGCAAGGATACATTGTTCAAGATCTTCTCTACATATTTGGAGCTAAGTCACCACATTCATCGATTTTCTAGCTTGAAAATCGAAAATCGCCAATTTCTTTGGGAGGGCGAATTTTATGGTTAAGTTCATTGAATTTCATCCTTTACATTTACCACTAGACTGGCAGCCTGCGTGAAACTTCGTAGCCTTCCTGCAGCCACACCTGCTGTCACTAAATCGCTATGAGAAATTAAAAATCAAGCAATGTTGTGCTTCGCCCGACGCCCTAGATCGAAACTGGTTCGTGGGAAAACTGTTTCCATGGACGAACTATTTCGTGGGCTCGTCGCAAACCGTTTTGACATTCACGAGAACTGGTTCGTAAGGAAACAGGATCATAGGCCAGTCGGCCGATGCAAATCGTTTTGACAGTCATATTATTTAAATGAATGGGATTATAATTGTGTTTTCTTTTTGTCTCCATTGTTCTTTCACATCGACCTTGAACTAGGTTTCCTTTAGATTCGGTTAGTTTATTATTGTTAGGTTATTTTATTTTTTTATTTCTAGGTTGATATACTTTGATGTTTACAATATTATTTATCTATTTTTAATGAGGTTAGCTGTAATAATTTTTGAAATCTTATTCTTAAAGCTAATATTTTTTTTTAACAGAAACTATAAAAGGTTTGATATTAAACAGGTTGTGCACAGCCATACATTACAAAAAAAAAGCGGATTCTGAGAGTTCTTGCAGTTTAAAAAGGAGAAAACAAAACTGGTCCAAAAGGATGACCAAAGAACTCCACACAGAGTTTTTACATAGCTTCTAAGGACTGAGGTAGTATATACCCTGATAAACTGTTGATTAAGGAACAGACAAAAAACATGAACTATTAAAACTGTTAAAAATTGCCTGGACGCTTCATGGGTTGGACGACCGACTCCTCCTCCATAGGGTGAGTTGCTGCTGTAGGAGTTTCGAGAGCCTGACTGCCTTGGTTCATGCTTACCAAACGCTGGAGGTCTTCTTGAATTCTGTCCACCTTGCCCATGATTTCCTTGAGGTTGCTTTCCGTGTCATCGATCCTGGAGTTGTGAATGCTTATCTGATATGAGGTGTAACTGACCACCTCCCCCATATTTTTTACCTCTTGGGAAATTTCCTTGTTGTCCATAATGCCAATAGCCATCATTTCATACAAACACCTGAGATTTTTCTTCAAATCTGCAAGCTCGACGTTCTCATTTGCTTGGTCCATTCTGCCTTGTCTAGGAATGGCAAGAGCAAGTCTGGAGAAATTACTGTGAAGAGCCCAAACTGCACCTTCAAGCTCTTGAGCCTGTTCGCCACCAGAAAAACCACCAAGAACCGGGTTGAGAGTGCTAACTTCTTGCAGGAGAGAGTCGCGTTCTTTCTTGCTTCGACAGGAAAGAGTGCCGACTGCACCTTCTTTCCACCCTAAACAATTACAACCAAGAATCGAGTTGTTGCTTGCTATGAAATACTGATCATCAACGGTAAGGCTGAGCCCAGAACCAGAGTTCAAAAGCCACAAAGAACCGCCAGCTTGTGGAGAGCAGAAGCAGGTAAAGAAAGCGGCGAGAGCCAACCTTTCTTTAACAAAAACCCTGGTAAGAGGCAAAGACTCCCATGGGATCTCCTGCAAAATACCCTTGCCTTCACCTGAGATAATATCCAGCAGAGTCCTCTCCGAAGAGATCACAGAACGAACGGAGTGCACACCATTACCAAAAGGAGCTTGGGGGTGGGGAAGGCTTCTGGAGGAAGACATAATGAGGAGGACAATAGGACCCAGAGCATGCGAGTTGCAAAATCATTTACGCTGAGGGAGATGGGTATTAAAAACATCAAGGATCGAGGAAAGGCCGGTGGTAAGTGGGAACCACACAGCAGAGAAGTGAGGCGGAAAAGGACGAGGCGTTAAGACAGAAGAACCTTCACGTAAATCCATAGGAGTGAGGCCAGTGATGAGAGGGAACCACGCGGCGGCATAGTGAGGAGGAGTAGAACGACGCATTAAAACAATAGAGCCTTCGCATATAGTCATGAGAGTGGGTTCAATGAGGTGAGGATCATGTCTTGCATCCCACAAATTCATTTAAGGAATGGGTTTGGGGTGTGAGTTTAGCCCATTTAGACAAAAATGGCCTTGTGGTAGGGAGGCCCCCACATTAGCCAAGGCATCAGTAGCAACATTATTTTCGCGAAGGATATGGTGGAATTCATAGTGCTTAGAAAGGAGAGGAGTGATTTTATCATACAGACGATGACACTTTATAGAGCCTGTGGTGTATCCGTTGAGCATTTTATATATGACGTGTCTTGAATCTCCAAATATCGCTATCCTGAAGAGATCAGAGCTAGCTAGGATTTTCATTCCCTGAAGGAGATCCAACCACTCAGCTTCATTGTTGGTCCTATAGCCAAGACCCCAAGCGAAGGTTTGTTCAACTTGTCCTCCAAGATCCAGAAGGATCCCCCCCCGCACCTGCCACCCCTATTCTTAAAGCTAATATTATAAATATTAAAAAACCTAATTAATATTCTCATTTAAGTTAATTTTATTACAAATAATAAAAAACCTAATTAATATTATCATTTTTGTTAATTTTATTACAAATATTATATATGCTATTAATAATACTAACATTATACTAAAATTATAACTAATATTAACACTAGGATTTTTAGAACTAATACTACTATTAACATTAGGATTATTAAAACTAGTATTAATATTAGCATAAATAGAACTAATGTTAATACCAAGATTACTAGAAAATACTAAATACTAAATACTAATACTAAAATTTTTCATATATATATAGTCTCTCGAACTTAATGTCGAATTTTATCACCAAAATTTTAATTGTCGAATTTTAATGTCGCCGAACTCGAACACGAATTCGAACTAGGTGACTTAAGATTTGGAGGCAAATTCTTTGGATAAGGATGTGCCATGTGGCATTGTGGACATGATTAAACCCTCAAAAGCAAAGCATCCACTTATGAAAATGATAAGTGGCATTATCGACCCCATTATTCATTGAAGGGCAAAAGGAACAAAATATCCCACATTGTAGGGGGCCTAAAGCATGACATGTGGAAAAAGGAGTAACGCCCTAGCTTGAATGATGCCATGTGGCAACCAAATTAGGCCAGTATATGGTATTTGCTTGCTTAATCATAAAACTACCCCCTCAAGGAGGGATGCCCTCTTTAAGAGGAAATTTAAAGCATGCTAGAGGAGCATTTCACATTGACCAAGGCATATCAACATATATTTGGTGTGACTTCAAGGAAGTTGATACCTGTCATTTTGTGACTAAACCAAACCCTGAAAAGCACTTTAAGAGAAGCGCCCTACTTCTAAGGTTTTCAGATCACTTTTATTATTATTGTATTCATTAGGGTCCGGTTTGAAAGGTATCAATAAAGAACCGCATTAGCTAAAGGCATGGTTGGAAGATTGGGAGTTCCCCTCCAATCTTTATTGAGTATCTTTGGGAGGAAGAAGTCAAGGGGCAAGTCCAATGTGAGGTTTTTCTATGTCTTTATTTTTATCGTGGATGATTAGGGTTTTGCAAGAATTGCCAAGGATTTATTGCTGAAATAATCTGTAGAAGGGCAAGTTTCCTCCAAAACAAAGAGATTAAGGTTGAGGTTATTAAACCCCCCAATCCTTAATGTAATCTTAAAGTATTGAAGGATTCATTGCTGGTAATTTGCTGGTTAGGGCTGTTTTATTTTATTTTTGTGGCCTGCCCTAAGCTAGGGAGGAAGGCTAGGTGAGACCTATTCAGTCCTCTTGATCTTTTGGTGAAATCAGATTTGAAGAAATGATGTATTTGGATGTTCATTCAATAAGAAGAATGTCCTACTTTGTCTACTTCATCTAGGGTTTGATAATATGGTTGTACTTCATTGTTTAATGGTTTTGCGCTCTTCTTGGTTGTAATTTCATAGTTGTGATGGTGCATCTTGTATAAGCTCACTTATTTTCATGTAATCTGAAAACCTGTTTTGGACTAATTATGGCACATCAATGAATGCCTTTTTCCATAATATTCAAACCCTCTTGCTCTTTGATCTTGACTCCATCATCCAATTGTATAGACACCGGTCTTGGCAGTCCACCATCCCTTTATTTTTAAAGAATATCATAAGCTTCTTTTCTAGGGTTTCTCCCTTGTGTCCTAAAAGAACAGTCTAAAGTAAGAGGAAGAGTTGTTGCGGTAACAATTGACAACCTTCCTAAGTGCCTCTAGGGTTGCACTTCAATTAAGGACTTGAATATCTTTCAGTATAGGCCGGGGAGGTAACATTAAGTATAAGTAACTATTGTTTGACCAAACTCATTCACATCAAAGCATTTTGGGATGTAAGGTAAGCCATGGAACATGTTTTGAAGAATTTTAGAAGTACCTTGTAACCTATGTCACAAGGTTCGGATTTGAGTTTGGGTTCGGTGACATTTAAGTTTGATTCGGGTTCGAATTTTCCAATGAAGTTCGAATGAGGTTCGACATTAGGTTCGTCAATGTGCATATTTTCAAATTTTAAATATTATATAAGTTTAACCTATCCAATATATTTTTATATTAGAAAAAAAAAATAACGCTTAATAAATTTATATATATAAAATTCTTTTACTATTTAATATACATAAGTTAAAACATTTAATATTTAATTTAATAACTTATGTAATATAATTTATTTATTTATAATAGTTAATGTAATATACATAGGTTAAAACATTTTATATTTAATTTAAATACTTATGTAATATAATTTATTTATTTATAATAGTTAATGCATAATATATCAGAAAAAACATTTACTATACACTATAACCTATGCATTTAATATTTACATTATAACTTTACACAAATTATTAATTAAGATAGCCCCATTCAATAGCTTTTAATAAATTAAATGTAGTCTAGACTTCGAATACCCATTGGGCACATTGGCACAAGTCACAAACAAAGCGTGGGACTCGGCACTAGTTACTCAAAGACTTATTGGAAGACCCGTCCACACATTGGCACAAACAAAGAGTTGGCACAGTCGTGGACCATGTGATAACTCGTTGGAATACTTGTCATCACAACGGCATAGACATGAAAGCTAAGCGCAACAATACACCGTCCAAACAAAAGATTACTTGCAGCCGAAGCTTGTTGTTAAAAATTCTCCAACACAGAAACCATAGTACACCCGCTGCTGTCAAGACGAAAATCTGGAATACTGTACCGTTAGAACCTGCAAATTTCATGACCAGACCCAACCCAATCGTCAACGAATGTGGTTTTTTTCTTGAGGTTCATTGAATTTTAAATTTCAAGGTTCAAATTCGACGAACCTTGTGACATAGCTTGTAACCATGCCTAGGGATAATACTCCCCAGCATCGCTATCCTTTGTAAGAGATCTTTGGAATTCATGTCTTCCTTTGACATTTGAATAACTTACTTTCTTTTAGGTTTGTTTGAAAACACAATTTCCCTCTAAGAAAATCGATTTCCGTGTAGTTCTTACATCCTAGGAAACTCAAATAACTCTCATTTATTGAACATTAATAAAATCATCTTATCTTCTTATATCTCATGCAATCCTCACATCCATGATCCAGCCCAAGTGTGCAAAAATGACAAGAGCTGCTGGTAGCTTCAAAGAGATTGACAAACTGAAACGGATCAGGCCTCCATTATAAAATAATAAATATAGAAACAAAGATGGCTTACAAGACAAAATATTCCAATGGTAATTTCCATTCCTCCAATAATTACTTTGCAGAAATATGGGATTGAAAGTATCAATATATCAACATTCAAATGCTCCAGCATATCAAAATGAGGTGAATGCATCCAAAGATGGTCATTAGCAGCAACACAACTCAAGGACACTATATATGCTAAGTGACTTGAGAAAAGTTGACCAAATTCTGCTGCTTAATAGCTACTAATAAAGGAAATGGCTGTACCAATAAAAATAATTTCTAGGATGCTGCTATCCTCTGGAGTGTAATTTTGATTACAAACTGGAATATCACTAACCTGCACCTCGATCTAGCAACATGGACTTATGATTACATTTGTTTTAGCAAAAAAAAATAAAACATAATTCAAATCAAATACCCGCTTAACCATCTGATAGAGGTTCTTATAAAAAATGTAAGCAGTTCTTGCAACACACAGATCGGAAAACTCTTTTTGGACAATAGAATCAGAATTCAGATGTATATGCCACCTAAAGGGTCGATAGTAGATACACACTCCCCATCAATCAGGTTAAGCTAGTAAATTGTACACTTTATACACACTCTCCATCAGGTTAAACTAGTAAATGTACCCTTCATACACACTCTCCATCAGGTTAAGCTAGTACATTGTACACTTATCTAGGCCACATGCAGTTCCACAATTAATACTGTTAACTGTTCATTTCCTCAGTCATAACAAGGTTAGTATATTTTGACTAATAGAGGAATGTTATTAAGAGAACAGATAGCAAACCTCATTTTCTGTGTTTTCTATGGTAGAGCACATCTTTGTTGATTCATTTGAGAGAACAGTATATTCAGCTAGAACTTCAACAGATGGACCTGCCTCTAGAATGGCAGGAGCTCGAATAAAAAAAGCACGAAAAGTTTCTGGTCCACCTTCCTCTGCTACAATCTTAGGAACTGGTAGTTCTGTTTCGAAACTATTTAGCTGCATTCAATCCAAAAATGGGATGCATTTAGCGGCATTATTTGTGTAACTGACTCTCTATCAACCATATATATCATGCCTACAAAATGCCCTTTAATATTGTGAAAATGATAATAATGAGGTAAAAAACTTATACATTTCTTTCATACAAAGAAGCATATTCCTCAACATATGATGTTCATCAGATTGTGCTAGTTTCCTGGCTATCAGAGAAGAAGCTATCAATCATATATATTATATGGGACAAATTTCCTTTTAATGAAGCTGTTCAATTTTTGCACTGTACTATTAATCAAATTCTCTTATACAATGCATAATGAAACCTTGAGGAAAATTAGCTTATAAATTATGATAGTTACCTGGCCGCCAAAGAAGTTACGATGGACTGTACAATCCAGCCCTCCAATAAGTTCCTGACCTCCTGATTTCTGTCCTGAGTAAAGCATCATGGATTGTGAGTTAATTTTTTAAATCATTCAACATATCATTACTTCAATTGTGTAGACAATTACACCCTCAACTCTAATGAATGGCAGACTTTACAAATCAGTGACTCACCAATCGCTTTGTCTGCCAAAAAGATAAGTCCTGCACAGGTACCCCATACAGGCTTTCCCTTCTTACAAAAATCTTGCAATGCTTGAATCTGAATGTTGAAAGATATAGGATTCAAATAAGCATATATTGTTGCCCAAACTCATGCGACATATCTAAATCCAGCTTGGTTAAAGCTTAAAATGTTTCATTACATCTTTATCAACTCATGCTCTCTTCATAGAAAAATATGTTCAGATTATAGAACAACCAAAACAGTTGTTTTACTTTAAATGTTCGAACTTCCATGCAACTTGTCCAAGATTGTCAATGGACGAACTTCGAAGCATGAACACTCCAACATCCACTGATTACTTTAGACATGCACCTTATGCAACAAGCAACACCAAACTAGATATGATGGCACTAGATATGCTGGAAAGAATAGATACAAATTAATATGGAATAGGGGAGAGAATATATGGAATATGTTTGGAAAGAGGAAAAAAATATATAGATTGATGATGAAACTCAGAAGGATGAATACCACTAAAATCCAAGCATACAAATGTGCATTGGAACAATGAACAATCTACAAATCAAATATGCATCAAGCAGGGTAAAGGCATCGATTTAAAAGCAGTAAAATTAGCCTCTTGCTAGTTGGCAGCAGCATGGCAATTTAAACTAATATGCCATTAGTTTCCAAGTAGCCAGAAACACAACCAGGGGGAACACATGACCAGCATGAAGTTGGAAATCACAAATTTTTTTTGTGTAAGCACTCACGCACCCAACCAAGGGATCGCGTGGTGGGCCCCATATGTACAAGTTTCCCACACAGAGTACTGCTAGGGCCACACAAATTAAGTGGAAGCAAACACGTTGATACCACTCTGAAGGTTAGATGTTATAAATGCAGGCCCAACATTTCAAATCCTCATTGATCATTCACTGATCATCATTATCATCATCATCATCATTGGCAAATTTCTGCACCCATATTGTTTCATTTCTTCACAAACTACATCAACTATGATCAAAACAACATCAATTGATTCTGACATATGCAAGGATCAGCTTTCTGCTTCACTAAGAGGATCTTCTTAATACACTGTACTCTACTGCAGAGCTGAACCCTTATGGGTCTACCCCCGTTTTGTTAGGATATCGCTAGATGCACACCTCCAACCTTGAGGAGGGTGGTGGGGGGGGTAGGGGTGCTAACACAGATGCACACCTCCGCTCCCTCACCGCCCAAGTAAAGAAACAACTGAGAGAAGAACGTCATCACAATCGTACTTCATCCACATGCTGCACAGAAGTATAGGATTGCAATTTGAATTTTTTTCTCTTTTTCAATTATTTTCCCTTGTGCTTCCTTTATCATCCTCTGTGTGTGAATTTGTTTTATTGTCATCCCTTTGTTTTCGTAGAGACACTCTTGGATTAGAATAAATTGTATAACAAAATTGTTAATCACAGGGATCCTACATTGACAAACTAATAACATTGCACACTTTGTTCACAAATTTTGAAAACAGTCTACTTTGTAGTTTAAAAATTAATTAGGCAATCCTTGAAAATCATGTACCTTTCTTGAGTTATTTTGTAGCTCGCAGAAAACTGGCATTTCCTTAAAAGCAAGGCACAAAATCAAATTCTGACTTGTAATATCTAGAGGACAGATCAAGTGGAGAAATCAGATATGTTGGATGATATACTTCCGTTGGATACTGATGAAGCTACATGCTCTCAAAGTTGACAGCATAGAACTTCTCCTCACCTTTCCCTTATCGACATAAAACACACCAACCGTACACAAAACACAATAGTGCAACTATTGTCAAAAATCAATACATGACACAATACTTGCAATGTAGTGCCACACTTATTAAAGTTCTTGTTTCCTTAACAATTTATCTGTGTACCACGTGTCATGCAAGTTGGATACCATTGCTCAATGTCAAGAATCCCATAGGTCAAGGGATATGCGTTTCAATAAGTCAAATGTATTAATTAGCATGTTCTTGGATTAACACTGATGTCAAAAGTTTGGCAAGTACATAGTTGAAGTTACAAACAAAGCATTTGGGGTGACTGCAACACAAATTCATATGGTTCACGGATTCCAGCAAAACCATGCACTGTTATTGGCAGTGGTATTACTAGACTCATAATATCAATAACTGCATGGATGACAATTTTGGCATCGACTGCATATTTAGCATTGGGAATTATCAGTACTACTCAGAACATAATAAACATAAGGAATTAATAATGGAGCAGTGATAGTTTTTTATGAGACAGTGGCATTACTAGACTCATAATATCAATAACTGCATGGATGACAATTTTGGCATCGACTGCATATTTAGCATTGGGAATTATCAGTACTACTAAGAACATAATAAACACAAGGAATTAATAATGAAACAGCGATAGTTTTTGGTGAGACTATTCTTGGCATAATGCTATTTCAAGAGGATAAGTATTAAGAAGAATAACTATTTATGGCATGAGACAAAACACGCAAGAGGATAACAGGGACGAATAAATTTAGCATCATGAAGATTTTATAAGCAATAGCAAGACACCTAAAACTGCACAAACAGATTTCAAAAGAGGAGCCATCATGGGCTTAGAAGGCATGGCATCAGATATTGAAGGAATTTAATGAGCAAGTATTCTCTTGAAGACTGACAGGGTGAAGATTCATAGTGTTTATTAATCACAGGACGACTTTATCAGTTGTTATGCAGATTTGAAGTTAAGTTTCACCAGTGTCGTCTGCCATTTTGCAGGGTAGAATTACAAGTTGCAGGTCAGACGCAATATCTGCAGATTAGAGGCATTAGTTAAAAGTCGCGGGTGATGTTGTGCAGGCTGACCTGAGCAACCCACAAGCCCCACTCATACTGTGCAAGCCAACTAGGAATAGACTAAGGCCACATCCCATTGCAGGGGCAGAGTGCATTTTTTTGAGACTGGATTCTATTAGGGAAGGTCGATGGTAGTTTGCCGCAAGTGTGGTGGTTTGTACACATTTACAAGTCAACATAGAAATTCAAAGGTTGTTTTAATCAAGAACATGCCAATAGGCAGTTTGTTCAGTACTATTTTGCAGGCACATATCACACTTTTGCAGTCCAGTTTTTATCTTGGCAGATTTCATAATTGCAGACTGGTTTCTTGGGTGGTTTCCATCAATTAAGTAAGGACCTCACTCATTACTCCACTGGTCTTGGATTTTAGAGGTGTTGATGCACAAACTAGAAGCCCAAGACGATAGACAAGCTGATCAGCTGCGAACCTGACACAACTATGAACTCCCAACAGAACGTGTCACTAACGGAAGGGAGTTCGTCACTTTAGGCTTCCTAGGCCCAACAGTAAACGAGCCAAGGGGGAGACCCTAGCCAAGCTTTTGCTTAGGGTTACCAAAAACATCCCCAAGTATACACCCAACACTGATTTTTAAGGTGTTTAAAGGATAGGAGAAGATGAGGACTAGACACGCTCTTAGTTAAGGTAATTTCTATTATTAATATTCTTAGACTTGAAAATTACATCATTAACCATTCATTCATGAAATGACATCATTGCATGTAAAATAAAGTACATCATCATAAAGTAAGCATGCACATGTTACAGTGAAGCTAAATGACCATATAAAACATGATACATTAATAAAAGAAATCCATAATCATAACATTGGGTAGCAAAAATCGTTTTCCCAAATCCTGAGCTTGAATGGACAGGTTTCAGGATTCCTAGGGCCCTCTCGTATAGTAGGATTTGCCAAGTGAGCAATGCTCTTCCATAGGTCTAGTCTAATATGTGTTACTCCCCATGCTATGCCAAGTGAGATGGTAGTTGGAAGGGTGGGTACTCCTTAAATTGAAAGGTCTAGAATGGGTCTATCAAGCCTTAGCCAAAGGTTGCAAATCAAAAATGAATTGAGTTATGGAAGATTGATGATAAGCCTATAGGTGGACCCAAAGGAGGGGATAAAAGCTCTTAACAATACCAAGGGTAGCCTTGGTGACTTGGCTATAAATAAACCACACATCTTTCACCCTTGTCAACCTATGGGTGATACTACTAGCTATACTCATCAGAAAATCACAAAGCATTCTTTTTCAAATTTTCATAAGATACACATCATCATCATTATCATTGCATGGTATATAGCAATCACTATATCGTGCTCTGATCATCCATCATGTAGAACAACTTTCAAATCATATGGGGAGCCTAAGTGCAACAAAGATGGGCTCCCATCTTTTGGGAATTCTGTAAAAATAGGTATGTAGGGGTTCCCCATAAAGTGTGGCACAATAGGAGGTTTTGGGGATTGTTATAAATCTTGCATGTTGTTACAAACCATGGGGTTAATCCAGTGTTCCACGAGGACGCGCCTCCCAGGGTCGGGGGCTCGCCCCCTACGCTTCCCATGCCCCGGGGGCTGGGGGGCTCCATGGGAAACGTTTCCCAGCACCCCCCTTTCTGCGAAACTTGGGGAAACGCAGGTCTAGGAGTTTCCCGGATTGTGGGGCTCCCACACGCCCCCTCCTAAAAATGGGGGGCTCCCACAGGCTCCCACCCCCTCGATTTTTTAAATTTTTTTACTTAAAAAAATATGGTTCATCTTAAATTTTAGGCTTTACACTAAATGGTCATACTAAATGGTGATGGGATGAGGAATTGATATGTTTATATGTTGGGGTTCATATTTTTCTTATTTTTCTATTTTTTTATAATTTTAGAGACCGACCCCCCTATGTTAGGGACTCCGACGCACCCCCGCCCCCCCGTCCCCCAAAATACCCCAAAATTTTGGGGTGTCTCTACACGCTCCCAATGTGCGTTTCCCTGCTCCCATGCTCCCGCGTCCCGGAAACTTGGTGGAACACCGGGTTAATCTTGATTGTTGTAGCCTGAATACAACTTGATCTTATGGCATGGTAGCTGAGGAAGATAAGATCATTTTATTTATGTCCAAATAATGACCACAAAAAGTAGGTCAATCAATCTAACATCTGAATGCACTAGGTCCAAAATCCCCTTATACCTATGCTCGCTACTTGGGAAGGCAATGTTGGCATGCTTGCCAAGCGCACACCCTTTGCATACACCCTATTGCTCAATGTTGAAATCTAGAAAACCTGTGAATTTCTCCCTCGGAATAGGTAGTGCACTATGGTGTAGGTGCCCCATCCTCTTGTGTCATTACTCGCACAAGTTATCTATATTATGAACTAAGGCTCAAACAAGTTCACCTTGTCACTTGTATAAATTGCCTTCCCTAACCTTGATCACTTAATGGATCCTGGGCTCTTTCAGTCTTATAAGGACTTGTTGATTCTTGAGCTCTACTGCAAAGCCCTTATCTTCCATGACCGAAACTGAAAGCAAATTATTCCTGAGATAAGGAACAAACAACACATCATCAAAGTCTAAAGAGTTACCTGACTGGAGTTGGAAAGGAATGGTACCAACTCTTGCTACTGGGTACTTGGCACCATCACCAAGCTCGCCCTGAACACCTGAGATGTGCTCTTTTGGACTTGAAAATAGCTTGTGAGCTTATGTCATATGCCTAGATGCTTCACTATCCACATAACAAGTGTTTTTTGAAACCATGCTGGAAGAAAGACAAGATACCACCAAGAAACTCTTCTTGAACTTGGAGGCAAACTCGTTCATCTAAATTTCAACAAAGGCTACTACCTGATGTTGTTGTTGCTTCTCTTTACCCTTCTTCTCCGAACAGGGTGATGCATAATGGTCGTACTTATGACATATAAAGCACTTAATTTTACTCAAGTGCTTTTTCCAAGGTTGTGAGGATGACTCCTCACTATTTACCTTACCCTTGTTGGGTCCTTTACATCTACCCTTCTTTGTTTGACCAAATAGGGTATGATCATTGTCACCTTCCCACTTGCTAGCCTTTGACTCCATCTAAATATCCTCTTGGATAACAATCTTTCCCAGGAGGGAAGATTCTCTCAAGCACACAACTTGGACAGATGTTTTACATTGAGATGGGAACCCACTCAATGCACAGTTTACTAACTCTTTGTCATCAACCTTCTCCCCAACTGCTGCAAGTTGATCATGAATTTGCTTGGCCTTCATAACTGATGACTGTGTCTAATCTAAGTATGTTATGCAATATCATCTTCCTATTGATGTTCTCATTCTGGTAAAGGCTAACCATGGCATTGAACATCTCATTCGTCATCTTCTTCTCGGATATATGAGGTATCAAATGATCATTTATAGCAACCATGATCATTCGCTAGGCTTTCACTTCTTTCATCTGGTGAATTGCCAAAGCCTGTAGATCTATCGATGAAGTCACTACATCCTTGACAATATCCCAAAGATCATTCTCTTACAATAAAAGAGTTACCTAACTTTCAAATATAGGAATTCGAGGCACCTTCCAATCAATCTTCGAACCTAAAGCTAGTTGATGACATCTCTAATCTGCACGCAAAATCCCAAATCTAATAAGCACTACTTATAAAACCCTCTAATTATTGGCCTCAAATACCACTAGTTGGTTCTGATAGTTGTTTCCAACAATTGATCTACTATCGTAAACTCTTCAAATCCTCTCAATTAGAAAAGTTTTGATACCATGTTAAAATTTCAAACCTTGGTGATTGATGTCCTTATGTTCTCAACTAAACAAAACTATTATTTAAGTGCATAAATTAAATTCTTCACATAACAATAATCACACATATAATTGGAAAGTAACCAATGAAAGCATAAACACAATACCCAGATAATTACTCCTTCAAATCAACTTTTCATTAACAAATCAAAGCTTACAAGGAAACCTCTACAAGCTGTCAAGCTAACAATTGTACAGTACACCCAAACGAAATAGATCAGCACACTTACTTAGGCAAAATATGTCTGCGAAAATGAGAAAAAGAGCCTGCTACAAACTGCATAATGGACCGTCTGCCTGTACGATTGTACAATCCTATCATGTATGACTATATTAATTGTTTTGTATAACTATACGTATCTGTCTATACTGTTGTACGGATTTGTCTATACGGAATCCATACACCTATATGGAGTTCGCTTGAACAGACCTACTTTTTGCTTTCTGCCTTATTCCCAACTTGGCTCCTCTCCAATGCTTTAACATATTGGACTAATGAACTAGGTCACCTCTTGACAAAACTTGTCTTAAGAGTATGTGTGTGTAATAACCCTTTATCTTGACCTATCTTTATACTTGTGTTGAAACCCTAATCTACAAAAATCCTAATCTCTTAGTGAAATGCACGATTGAGATTGGTCTAAACCAGTGATGTATAAAAAACAAGGTTACACAAACCGTGGGTGCAATCAAAATCTGTTGAAGAATCCGATACAGATTCTAACACTCATCCCAAAATTAGGAATCGGGGATTCGTAACCCTAACCCTAATTTTATATATATATATATATATATATATACTTCTAAGGGGACAAGTAAGTTTAATAAATGTTAAGTACACATTGAGTTGTATGCCTTAACCTTTGCAATTTTTTAAATGCCATAATAATACCATATGGGTCTAATGTAATATAATCAGTTTGGAAAAACTTCCCTGATTTCAAATCTAATATAGTTTTGCATCCTATATCTTTAAAATCGGAGACATCGAATTTCATTTCAAATGTCGAGCTAAAGTTTGATATGAAATGATGATACAGAAAAAGACAAAATGCAATAATATGGAGACGAGTAGTTCGAGCTATCATGGGGACCAGGGCATAAGCCCACAATTTGGCGACCATCGGTAAGCCCACAATTTCATCTGCATCTTCCCTTTCTTGAGAGCAAATTCAGGTTGCCACCGCCAAATATGCGTTGGACGAAATTCCTTTGACTTTGCTTGCTGAGGGAGGAGGCCACAGTCACCGTCACGATGTATCGACTATTGGGTCATTTAACTTATTTTCTAAATCAACTAAATATTTTGGGGCGTAATTTCCGTGAACATACGATTGAAACTTTCAGTTATAAACATCATTGGTTCTATTCATTGACATTTTGGGTTGAAATCGCAATTAGTAACTTGTAGACTGGTTGCAAGTGTGAATAAATTTGGTATTGGAAATGGATACTAAGAAAAAACCACCGAATCTTCAAGAATCAGATCCGAATCCCCGATTCCTCTAGGATTCCGATACAGATTCGAAGCCTGGGTGGACGAATCCGGTAACTCTGGTATTAAAAATATATTTTATTAGACTCAACTGCTAAAAATAAGGCTTTCACTTTATTACTAAAGTTAATTACAAATAGATTTAACTTGAACTACTTCTGATATGTTCACACTGAACCTGAGCGGAAGTCCCTGTCCAAGCTACAATCTTCAACACATAACTCTATCCATCAAAAGAATTAAATTTTAAATAAAAAATAAAAAACAACTAAAAAAAATAGAGAACAAATTTCTGATTTCTCAAAAAAGGAGCAGCAAACCAGCAAGCAAAAAAGCACTCAGCAGGTTTTCTAGGGCAGATATTTCACTGGATAATGGTCAATATCTTGATACGCCACCTAAGTAGCCAAGTAGTTGAAAATTGAGTCATGATGCTGCCATTAGACATTTTGTCATTTATGATTTTGTTTCCAGAATCCTAAAAAATATTAATATGGATTATGAACATTGTATAATGTTCAAATTTTAGTTTGGTAATGGCAAAACATTTAAGGAGATTCAAGTTATAAATTGTATTTTATAGTTTTATTGCTTTATGTTTGAATCGAATTATGAATTTGCTAAATAGATGATAGATCTTACTTGAAAAGTTTTCCTCTCATTTCTGGAAATTGCTTCCTGAAGTATCATAAGAAGTGCACCCCGAGTTTCTGATATTTTTTGGACCTTTACACCCCGGGTATCTGATGCTTTTTGGACCCTTTCCTGGTGTTTCTTTGTTGGGGACACATAACCTTAAACTAAATATAAATTCAGAATTATTGAGCTAACGGCAGCTGTGGTGACTATTGCCACAAACATTGGCATCTTTGTCACCAATCAAAGCGTGAGAACAGACTAAAATTCCACTGCATGTAGAGACCAATGGATATAGTCCCCAATAATAACAGACCTTTGTTCAGTGATGAGGTCCATCCACCAGGGTACTATTTTCGCCGTGGTCTGCCCCACTCCACCAGAATGGCGTGTCTTAAGAGTCAGAGGCAGGGTGCAAATCCACAGCGAGTTTGGCAGAATAGATGCCCTCAAACCTGACACCTAAGCTAAAAGAAGTCCATCCAAACACGTTGTATTCTCCAGATACAAATTCCAAAAACAACAATAAAGCTGTAACAAATCAATGTTAAAAACTCTGTTTTTTCCAAATTTGACTGCCTTCCCTAAGATCTAATATCAGAAAAAACATCGAAATTGGTGGTTTGAACCAAGAAAATAAATAAAAACACATACAAGGTTGTGATGTTCTGCAAGTCTGGCCATGGTAGTGCTTTCCCCACCGGGAATTATTAACCCCGCAAGCCCTTCCAACTGCTCAGGCTTTTTCACTAAAACGCCCTTCACTCCAAGTTTGCCCAAAGCTGAATATAAACCACCACACAAAACATCAAATTCAATCCATTCAACACTGGCATGTTTGCATTCTCGCCCATATTTTTTTCTAGTTCACTGAAAATGAAAAATGAAAAGTAGCTGTATAAAAACTACCACACAAAACATCAAATTGAATCCATTCAACCCTGGCATGTTTGCATTCTCGCCCATATTTTTTTCCTAGTTCACCGAAAAATAAAACCATACACCTCCGTGTAAACGGAGTAATTGGGTAACACTGAAATTAAAAATGCTTACCAGCCAAGTGTTCGTGGAATGAGCCCTGCAGGGCAAGCACACCCACCGACATCTTCTGCAGCTGCTCTGTTGTGTAATAATCTAATTCTACCGCTACAAATGCATATGTTTCTCACTTTTCACAGGACATATGCGATAAACTACAGCCCCTACATTCCCATGTGGCATTTTGAGAGGGTTTGGTGTGGTCATTTTATAGTCCACGACACGTTTATTGGGTTCATGGCATGCTTCATCCAATTGACAAAGTGTATATTTTTTTAAGTATAATTTTCTGTGTTATATATATATATATATATATATATATATATATTTTAGTATAATTTTTGTGTTTTATATATATATATTGGAAATTTATGAAAAAACCCATGTGGCATTTTGAGAGGGTTTGGTGTGGTCATTTTCTAGTCCACGACACGTTTATTGGGTTCATGGCATGCTTCATCCAATCGACAAAGTGTATATTTTTTCAAGTATAATTTTTTGTGTTATATATATATTTTGTTGGTATAATTTGTGTGTTATATATATATATTTTGGAAATTTATGAGAAAAAAAATGTTTGGTTTTTAATTTGGTTGGAAATTTTAATCATGATATTATGGCTTGGTTAAACCATTGACATTTTGTAGAATATTGATAATGTCAAAAATATTATTATTTTTAAGTTTAAAAGCTAAATTATGGTGTGAGAAAAATTTAACCCTTAAGAAAAAATTAAGATACTGTAAGGAGGTCATTAATCCTAAAGAAAATTAATATAAACAGGTCATTAATCCTAAAGAAAATTAATATAGACAATGAACTAATAGTGAAATAAAGCGTTGGTTTATTCCTAAAACTCCATGGGCAAAAAGGGTTTGCCATCTATGTGACTCTATGAGAGTCGAGGATGAAAATCATTTTCTCTTAAAGTGGAACATTACATCCACTTACACCCACATTAGATCTGAGTTTCATAGTATTTGGTACAATACAAACATTTATAACCTTCTAACTTGCCAAAACTATAATGAGCTTGGAAAGCTTTTTGGCAAGCTTTCCGAGCACACAAACAAGATTTTAAAGTAAACCAAGTATTATCCTTCTTAAGATCCGATAAACCAAAGTTGGTCTGAGTAAACATTTATAGAGTATTTAAAGATGTTGGATTTATTTATAAATTGAACCTTTCAAATTTAAATTTTACCAACAAAAAATGCTAGGTTTTGAGAAAAACCCATTCCAAAGTCCAATCCATAAATAAAACAGACCACTCCTTAAGATTATATTTGTTTAAATTAAAAATTTTAAGAAAATTTAAACTTGGTTTAAATAGTTGGAAAGGTCATTAATTTAATTTAAAGGTCATTAAATTCCCAACAAAACCCATAAAAAATCCAACACATAGAATAAACAAACCAAAATATATATATATATATATATATATATATATATATATATATAAAGTTAGAAAAAACATTAATTTAATTTTTTCAATAATTTATTTAGTTTACCATTTATGAATTATAAAAAAAATATTTAAAAAAAATAAAAATAAAACATTAATATGGTGTTTAAATAAAATTTACATAATATTTTTTTTATTTAAATTTACCTACATTAGTTTTGACTTTCATAGTATTTGTTACAATACAAACCTCTATAACCTCCTAACTTGCCAAAACTATAGCGAGTTTGGAAAGCTTCTTGTCAAGTTTTTGAGCACATGAACAAGATTTTAAATTAAACCAAGTATTATCATTCTTAAGATTTGATAAACCAAAGTTGGTCTTAGTGGACGTTAATCGTCGTCATAATCATCATCATAAAAACACTATTAAAATTTATTTTTATTTTTAATATCAAACCTTTTTAATTCTTTACTTTAAAAATTATTTTCACTTTTGAAGATATGATTTCTCCACATTTTTATATAAATTGAGGATACATTAAATATATATTAATGTTAAGAGAGGTAAAGAACCTTTACAATGATGAAAGGTTGTTTTTAATATATTAAAAAATTATTGAAGATGAAAATCACTTTTTCATAAACCCACATTAAAGTATAGAAATAATTTTTTTAAATAAAGTTACTCCTTAGCTTTTTAAAGTCTGATGGACCAAATTTGATGTTAGTGGACATTCATCATGGTCGCCATCAACAATTGACTCCTTACCTTCCTAAGGTTTGATAGACCAATCATTTCAAAGGTATGATATACAAATGTTCAACATCATCATCATCAAATAGTAACTTAATGGGCATTCATCATCACCAACCAAATGACTCTTTACCTTTCTAAGGTTTGATAGACCAATCATTTCTAAGGTATGATAGACAAATGTTCATCATCAAACAGTGACGTATTGTTTTTTTCATTTTACAAAATAAATAACTCCTTTTAATATTCATAAATAAAAAATATATATATATATATATATATATATATATATATATATATATATGTTTATCATCATCAACAACAATAACAATGACAACCTTGGAACTTGAATGGGCTCCAAGATCATTTTCAAAATTTTCTTGATAGTGGGATCCTCTTTGGCTCTGGATCAGTATTTTCCTGTTAGATTTGCAAGTCGTTTGATGCAACATCGCCTGGACATAGTCGAGCTGTTGCCGGATCATCCTTTGATTTGAATTTTCTCTTGACTACTTGATTTGACGGTGAAACAAACCTGTTTATAGTAATTTGAGCTTGAAGGGATTGAGGCAGTGAGGTTTGCGTTGCTCTATGGATGTCGAGTTTCCTTGATTGAGCTGTGTTGTAATGGTTATATTATATAGCATTGACATGGGAGAGAAATTCTAATGGTGAGGGAAGCTCAGTCTGGTGGTTGAAAATCCACTCAAATGTGTCAACAAAAAGAAATGTCGTGGATGTAGGGTTATAATATGTTTTCTTATAAGTTGATCTGGAATCCTCTTTGCTCAGTTCAATAAAGCTTTGGGGTGGTTTGGTGGTGAGGGATGGAGGAGGAGGTGGATTACACCTCGGATTGGGATTTTGATAGAGGCATTTTTGTTGTAGGCGGTTTTTCTGGTGCTAGGGATTGGCAGGGGACATCTGGACCTCTGCTTTCAGGGAGGGGGCCAGAGGTTTTCACTAGGCCGGTGGATGAAGTGGGGCTGGATGGGAATGCTTTTGATAGGATTTCAAAGCCTATTCCATCGTCTTTTTTGTGGGTTTGGAGGGATTGGCGTCGGTTTTCAAGAGCTCAGAGGGTTTGGCTGTGGAACAGAACGACCTAGTTGGTCTTCTTGGTCGTACTCTCTCTCCACAGACTGGTTATTTTATGAACTTTCCTACATTATCTACGGAGCTTCCAGTCAAGGGTTTTTCCCCTGTTATTGGTGATGGGTTGCAGCAAAAGGGTTTGGTGGGTGAACTTGGCTCCTTCTCGGTGGGGGCTTTGGATGTGACTGAGGCTGGTCGAGGGTCTGCTGCTGGTCAGGCTATTGAAGGTGGGGAGTTTCCGTGGGCGGCCATATCCTCAAATGGTCCTGCGACAGATCAAGCGGCGAATGCTTTCGGCAGCCAAGATGTGTCTCCAGTAGCGGTATCTTTTTTAGACCCGAAGAAAGGGGGGACAGCGAAGGCAGGATCTTCAAAAGGTCCTAAGGCTGTTAAAATTCAGAAGAGAAGGGACAAGCTGGTGTTGGGGGTCGATGTTACAATGGACGAGGTGGAAGATCTGTCCATGTCAGCAGTTGTCGGGCATGTTAGGGGCAAGCGTTTTGGCAGTGGATTTCTTCGGAGGTGGGCGGATGAACACTAGAAACATTTGATGGTTTCAGCCCTTGAGGTTCGGGTCATGACCAAAGGTTGGTTTTCTTTTATTATGCACAACAATGAGGAGGTTTCTGCTGTCCTGGGGAGGCCGTGGACTATGCATGGGGTTCCAATTGTTTTGAAACGTTGGACTCCATTCTTTGACTCTCAAAAAGAAAAGATTACTCAGGAACCTGTGTGGGTCAAATTGCCTGGTTTTCCAATGCATCTGTGGAATGAGAAACGATTTGCTGCTATTGGAAATTTTTTGGGGGAGTATGTTTGCGCTGATTTCTCTTTTTTGGAAACTGGGAAGTATTCGGTGGCTGAAATTTTGGTCAAGATAGACCTGCGTATGGGACTTTCCTCTGAGTTTACTGTTCAGACAAAGGATGGAGCTTTTGTTCAAACTCTCGACTACGTGGGTGTGCCATTTAGGTGCCACCGCTGTCATGCATATGGTCATTTAGTGGCCAGCTGTTCGCTTCCTTTTAGGACTGGCAAATCGATGCTTGATAGTGTTTTGGATGGGTTGGATGTTCCTAAGGAGATGGGGGCTTCTGATGGTGTGGGGGCAAGGATTACTGAGCCTTTTGATGGAAGGACGGTGGTCACAGAACCTGAGGCAAAGACTGATACCAGATCACCTTTTATATCAGACATGCCATTGTGTGGAGCGGTCATTGGCACGAAGGTCTCTGGGCATTTGTTTGATGATAGATTGGGAGATGGGACAAAAGCTTTGGTTTCTTCACCTCGGGCAGAAAACGAGAAATCTGCAGTGCAGGCTAATTTTCGAGGGAGTTCACCCTCGGATTTTTTGGGGAAGTCTTTAGGCCTTTCTCCTGCTGTTTCACTTTTTACTGTTTCTGCTGATGTGGGGGGGGGTTTATCTAATGGTTCTCCTTTAGCCACCCCTGTTATCCATTGTTCGGTTGCTACGTGTTCATTGCCGTCATCTGCTTGTGTTTTTTCCCCTGCCATTGTTTCTACTCTCTCTAATAGTTCTGAGGGAAGTAGTATTAGATATGCCCTTAGAAGTCGGGAGATAACTTTTGAGGGGTCAGGGGGGAAAGGTCTTCCTGCATTGTCTTTGCGTGTGGGGGGGAAAGGACGTGGACGAAAATCTTTTCTGTCAAAAGCACAAGATAGGGCAAAGGTGGATTTAGGGATGGGGACACAATCATCTATTGAATGGGCACTTAGAGCAGTGAATGCCCAGGCGGGGTCTCCCATATGAAAGTGATGTCCTTTAATTGTCGGGGGTTGGCGAGTCCCCTTAAAAAATCGTCTCTTCGAAGGTTGGTGGAATTAAATCAGCTGGTTGTTATACTGTTACAAGAAACTTTGGGGTGTAGTGAAGTGGTAATTAGGGTTTTAGAAACATTGCTGCCTGGTTGGAGATTTGTGGCAGTGGATGCAAGGGGTCGCTCTGGAGGCCTGGCCTCGGGGTGGAAGGTTCAAAGCTGTAGGTGTGACTGTTCTTGGGGCATTAATTCTGGTGTGGGGTTGGTGGTGTGGGACTCTGTGCTTGGGAAGGCTCTCACGATTCTTAACATCTATGGGCCATATTTGAACAGAGCTAGCTTTTGGGATACTTTGTTCAGTTTGGATGTTTTTGAAGACAATGATGTAATTTTGGGGGGCGATTTTAATCTTTCTCTGGGATCATCTGAGGTTTGGGAGCCTCGAGCTGCTCCGGATGCTTTGGCCAACTTTTTCATTCAAGCTTTTGCGAGAAAGGATCTTTTGGATATACTTCCGCCCAAGATTGTCCCTACTTGGAGAAATAAGAGAGCAGGGGAACAAAGGGTAGCCAAGAGATTGGATAAGTTTTTGGTGGCTGAATCGTTGGCTCTTGGGGTAGATCTTGTTCGGCAGTGGGTGGGGACAGGAGGGATTTCTGATCACTGTCCTATTTTTCTGGAGTTGCGGGGAGCTCGGAGGAAGCCCCCAAGCCCATTTAAATTTAATTCCAGCTGGATGAAGGATGAGGGTTTTCATTCTTTGGTAAAGAAGATGTGGAATCATCGTCCTCAATCATCTTTGGAACATGCGGGGTTACATTTTTACCAAAATTTGAAATGCATCAAAGAGGCTACTATCGCTTGGGCTCATGCTAAGAGGGTGACTGATGATAAGATTCTGAGGGATTGTGAGCTGGCTATTGACAGGATGCTTCAATGTCCGGGAATGGGGTTCTTGAATGATCAGTCTAAGGCTGAGCTACTCTCTTTGGAAAAGCAGCGGAATGTGATTCTTTGTGAGCGAGAAGAAATGTGGAGGTTGAAGAGCAGAGCAATCTGGCTTCAATGTGGTGATGAGAATACTAAGTTTTTTCAAGCATATGCAAAGGGGAGAAAATTTACTAATTCCATTTGGGAGTTGTCTTCGGCTGAAGGTGAACCGGTGACTAGTTTTGATGGGCTGGCTGATTTGGGTGTGAGATATTTTGGGGACTTATTCTCTGCTCCTCCTGGAGCTAATATTGCTGAGGTACTTCGGGTGACACAGTTTTTTCCCCGCTTTGTGGACGAGGAGGAAAACAGGATGTTGATGGGGGAAGTTTCGATGGAGGAGCTGTCTAGGGTGCTACACTCTTTTAAAAAGATAAAAGTCCGGGCCCTGATGGTTGGACTGTTGATTTCTTTTTGGGTTTTTTTTTATTTTTTCGGGGAGGAGCTCTTGTCAGTTGTAGAGGAATCACGTAAAGCTGGGTTTATTCATGGTCTGCTCAATTCTACTTTTATTGCTCTTATTCCAAAAGTGGATAAACCTATCAGTTTTGAGGATTACAGGCCTATATCACTGTGTAATTGCTTATATAAGATCATTTCTAAGGTAATTGCATCGAGACTCAAATCGGTTTTGTCCCAGCATATTTCTAGTGAGCAATTTGGGTTCCTGGAGGGACGCCAAATTCATGAGGCCATTGGAGTTGCTCAGGAAGGTTTGCATTCACTGAAAGTTCAGAAACAGAAAGGAGCAGTGATCAAGATTGATCTATCAAAGGCTTATGATCGGGTCTGTTGGCTTTATCTTAGGATGCTGCTTACTCATATGGGGTTCTGTTATGAATTTGTAAGTGGATTATGGCTTGTATCACTACGGTCAGTTTTGCAGTCCTCATTAATGGAGCTGCAAGTCCATTCTTTCATGCGGGGAGGGGTCTTCGTCAAGGGTGTCCTCTTTCGCCGTTGTTGTTTCTTCTTGTTGCTGAAGGTCTCAGTCGTTTTATGTTGGTTTCTAAGGCTGAAGGGTCTTTTCGTGGTATTGCCATTTCTTAGGTATTGTATATAACACATCTTCTTTTTGTTGACGATATCTTGATTTTTACTAATGGGTCGAGACAGGATATGGCTAAAGTGGCTGAAGGTCTATCTCTTGTACAAGCTGCTGCGGGTATGGTGGTTAATATTGAAAAATCTACTATATCGTGCTCGAACTTAAATGAGCAGGAGACAAATCGCATTGCTCTTCTTTTACCTTTTCGAATTATGGAGCTGGATACTGGGATTAAGTATTTGGGGTTTTTTCTAAAACCGAATTCTTATCTGAAGGCAGATTGGCAATGGTTAGTGACAAAATTGGAAAAAAGAATTCATAGTTGGAGTCACAAATGGCTCTCCAGGGCCGGGAGACTGATTTTGGTAAAATCTGTTTTGGAAGGAATACCAGTCTACTGGATGTCTCTTGCATGGCTGCCTAAGGGGATCCTTGAACAGATTAGGAGGCTGTGTTTTTCCTTTTTGTGGAGAGGTAAGAATGATCACAGGTCTATGGTGTGGGTGACGTGGGAGAAAATTGCTGTTCCAAAAGATTTGGGAGGGTGGGGGTTAAAAAATATTTTCCTATTTGCAAAATCTTTAGGAGCTAAAGTATCCTGGAGAATTATACATACACAGAGCCTCTGGACTCATGTTGTGTATCATAAATATATTTCTCCATTGACTCTCATTGAATGGATTCGGTTGGTGGATAAATCTCGGCCAAATTGCTTAGTGGTTTGGAAAGCAGTGGTAAAGCATTTTGATCTGGTTGGCTCTGGTTTGGTGTGGAGAATTGGAAATGGGCGTATGGTTCGTATTGGGATTGATCCTTGGGTTGGCTGTGGGAGGGATCGTGTCCTTCCTGTGGAACTGAGATTACATTTGGCATCAAGAGGATGTTTTTTTCTTGCGGATATTGAGGATCAGGCAAATTCTTCTATATGGCTGCAAGGCTGGATTAGTGCTCAGAGACTTGATATTCAGAATGATATGCAGACTGTATGGGAGGGTTATTTAAGGCAGTTAAGGGTTTCAAATATCAGATTGACTAATCGGGAAGATCAATTGGTTTGGGATCATCATCCTTCAGGGATTTATTCTCCTAAACATGGTTATATTCAGCTCAATGTGTTGGTTAATAATCGTGAATTGGCTTGGTGGTGGAAACAGCTGTGGAAGCTAAAATGTCCGGGTAAGGCCAAGTTACTTTTTTGGGCAATTTTGGAAAACAAAGTTCCAACATGGGACATTTTGCAAAAAGGTTTTTAGAAGGTCCAGGCATTTGTGTTTTGTGTCGGCAGAATGAGGAAACGATTCAACATCTTTTTGTTCATTGTAGTTATTCTCAAACTGTTTGGTTGGAGGTTGGAAAACAGTTGGGATTCATTGGGGGGTGGCAGGGTGATTCAACACTCCAAGCTTTTCAAAGTTGGTGGGCAGATCAGAAATCTCTTCGATCTGTTCCGTGTATTCTTTCTTGGGGGATTTGGATCACACGCAACAAGATTATTTTTCAAGATTGCAAAATTCAGATGGAGTCAGTTGTGGCTCAAATTGTTGCTATTTTTCTACACTTCAAGGAACCTGAGAAGACTCTCAAGATTAGGATTGTGAGGGAGGAACTGATTGACAAAACCCTCCCTTGGGGTTTCTTTGATGGAGCTTCTCAAGATCAACGGTTGCACTGTGGTGGGGGTGGAGTTCTATACAAATCTGACTCTCATTATTTTCACTTCTCTGTTGGATTAGGGAGGGGTTCAAACAACTATGCTGAATTAATGACACTCAGGCTTCTTCTATTATTTGCATTGGAACAGGGTTGTCTGTCTTTGCAAGTTTATGGTGATTCTTTGCTTGTTATTGAATGGGCTAAAGAGCTTATTCAGTGTCATGTGGTGTTACTTTTACCCATTCTGGAGGAGGTGTTTCTATTAAAACAACAGTTTAATTATATATCTTTTACACATGTTTTTAGGGAACGGAATGGGGTGGCTGATCAGCTATCCAAGGAAGCATTGCAGCGGCCTATAGACTTTGGTATATGGAAGATAACTGAACACTCTCGAGTTGGATCATCCAGCTATTATCATCGGCCGTATTTTGATCCTGTCATGTTACAGCATTGAACTCTGTTTTAGTTTTTTTGTGAGCTGAAAACTAATCTGGTTTTTGGTTTTTGTTCTTTATTTTTTGATGCTGGTAAGTGTTTATTTACAGATTGGGTACACTATTTTCAGAGGACTGTATAAGGGTTATATCAGAATTATCTGGAATGTTTTTTAAGGTGAATATCAACAGGCATCGTGCTGTTGCTATGGATTGGTTCTTCATTGAGCGTAGGCTCTGTTTGAATATTATATGGCTTGTAGAACGTGGATATAAAAGCGACTGATTGATAGATGACTAGTGCTGTTCAACAACAATGAGCATTGTGGCTCTATTTGTGCTGACAGCCGGGGTATTTTGCTAGAATTTGAACTGGACATATAGTTCAGGTTTTTAGTTATTACAGGTGGGGGTTTTTGTAAACTTCTTTTATTGGTTATGATCTACTGTAGAGAGATTATTTTGTGACAATGTAGGGATCATTATTTGATCCTATTACATGTACAGCTGTAATTTTGTTCAATATTGAAATAAAATTACGAATTTTTTCCGAGGAAAAAAAAATAACAATGACAACCAAGTGACTCCTTACCTTTGGATGGATGAAATTGTCACTTTGCAAAATATCAATAACATTAAAAATATTAGTATTTGTAAGTTTAAAAATAAAATGTGGGACAAGCAAGAGTTAGAGGGTAAAAGAAAGCTAAAATACTATAAGGAGGTCATTAACTCTATTCTAAAAGATCAAAAGTATCTTTATGTTTTAACTACTTTGAAGAAGAAAAATAATATAGCCAAGATAAGAACTAACTCTCATGAGCTTCATAGTGAAATAGGGCATTGGACAATTCATAAAACCCCATGGACAGAAAGGATTTGTCACCTCTGTGAGACCATGAGCATTGAACATGAAAGTCACTTTCTCTTAGAATACCCTACATACCTATCTAATCTTCTAACATGTCAAAATTACGGTGACCTGGGAACTTTTCTTTCTAACTTTTTCGAGGATCGAAAGATAATTTTACAGAAAACCAATTATTTCATTTTTTCTCTTAAGATATGATAGACCAAAGTTGGTCTCGGTGGACGTTAACCACCACCATCATCATTATCATAAAATTTATGATTCAAAACTCCCTACAAATTTAACCACAACAAATCACTTGTTTTTCAAACAAATATATATAAAAAGTAACTCTCGATAAGTTCTCTATCAAACTATAATAAGTATAAATTTAAGATTCAAAACTTCATAACTGAAGCAAATCACTTATCCCCCCCCCCCCCCCAAAGAAAAAAATCTCTAATAACTTCTTTAATCACTTGTTTTTCACTACTCTAGATCTGGAGGCTTGGTGTGAAAACATAAAAGAACTCTTCGCACATTTCTCTTCTATTAACTTCCAACATGTCTATAGAGAATATAATGAGAGGGCAGATATATTATCCAAGGAAGCGCTCCAAATGGCAACATGCCTACTATCCTTCACGGAATATTATGAAGGACTAGTTATTGGGGAATATTTGCTTTAGCTATTTTAGACGAGCTTCAGCTTCTTTTAGCCTACTCCACAAACCTCTTTGGTTTCTTTAAGTATCGTCTTGTTTTTTGTATGGTGTATCTTTTAGATACCTATGATTGACACCTCTGTGTGTTTTGACTTTAGTACTTCCTCGAGCCCTTCCTTGGATCAAATTTATGGGCTCTCATTGTCCTCTCTTTGGACAGCTTTGTATAGTTAGCCTTCTACTTGAGTGAAAAGATGGAAGGGTGACTCATACGCCTCTGATGACTCCTACATTACCCATAGACTTTGTGTTGGACTACTCTTGTTAGTTTTTGAATTGTATTTGACTCTGTTTATGAATGATATTTATATCATGTTGATGTAACCAGTTACCTTTGGTTCAATATGAATAACAAGGAACAACTATTTTTCTTCTGGAAAAAAATAAAAATATATAAAACAATAGCCATGAGGTGGCAATGCCCCTTGCAGTTGTTTTTGTTGCAACTTATAAACTTAATGTTATATACGTTTGAATGCACAAGTTAAATAAAAAAACACATGGGTGCTTGAATTTACAATCGACATAAGATAATATCCAGACAGTTAGATTCAGAAAAATGGCCTCAATCCCAAGATAAGAAAATGAGGGAAAAACAACATTGTATTCTCCGGCCATATAGAATTATGTGAATGATTGCAGTAGCTTTATTAATTCACAACATTATTGGAAATTAACACACATTTAAGCTTATGTTGCACACAAAAATCAAGAAGAATGAATCTCTTTGAAAAACTATTTGAGCCCAATATGAACAATGCATGAACGCATATTATTTTCACTAATCTTCAGTGGTATATTTTTTAAATGTGGTTCACAACCCCTTAGTGGAGCTACTACGTTCACGGGATTAAATCACAAGGGGGCATCCATCGGGGCCTCACCCCATTCACTCTAATTACGGAGCTAACCTGATGGGGGCATCAAGTGAGGCCCTTGTATAACAATGTATAGCCACCCAGGGATTTGACCCCCAGACCTTTTGCTCACAACTTAAAACACTCAAGCACTTCAGCTAGCCCATCAGGCTAATCTTCAGTGGTATATATATATAAGCATTGTGGTCTTGTCACCGAGTACTAAGTACTCGGTGTTTTGAAGTTGATACCATCATATTGGGAAAACAACGGAATTTAGAGAAACATGGTTATGGTTATTAATGTTAGTACTAGAGACTAGATCTTAAGACTTTGAATTTGTTTTAATATACATTGGCAAGGTCTCCTCTTGCGTGTGGATTGAAAATGGATGCAACATTTCATACCACTTAACGACGTATTTGGTCTCAGTTTTCTCCAAAAATAGCTAAGCCTTTCGCTTATTTTTGGAAGTGATGTCAGACGCATCTAGTCGCTTACTGAATCCTTAAAAATGAGCGAAGGCGGCGTTGTTATTGACCTCAAGATTGGTGGTATTGTTATTGCAAACGCTACTACTACTCGTCCTCACATTATTAGTATCAGTAGTATCCCAGTATTCAAAACTCCCTACAAATCTAACTAGCATACCCATAAAGCAGGGGAAATGAAACACCGAAGAGAACTTCGATATGTTTCAAATCTAAGAGAAAGTTGTGTGTAAATAATATAACTTTATGTGATGAAAGCAAGTCTAGGAAAATAAGTGAAAATAAGTTACATCAAACGTCTAAATCGCCACGTAAGTGAAAATAAGTTTCCTCCAAAAGGCTTTTGTACATAAAGTTTTTAAATTTGAAAACATTCGGGTGAATAAGTCAATGTTTTCACCTTGGTCCTTTGAATGGCAATGAAATCCTACAAAGCAAAAAAGTCAAAAAATCCAAGGGGCATAGTTATAGGAGTTTTCCAAGTTTTAGGTAGCTTTAGAAAACCTTGAAGTGACCCCTATACGTGGAGGAACTATATCTTTGAAACTGCGCCATTTTTCCTGTCGACCATTCGCGTGGGTCCTCTTATAATCTCATGTATTGAAGATCATTGAATGGTCATAATTTGCACAAGCGACGCCATTTTTCATGTCGACCATTCACATGGGTCCTCTTATAATCTCATGTATTGAATATCATTGAATGGTCATAATTTGCACAAGCGACACCATTTTTCCCATCGACCATTTGTGTGGGTCCTCTTATAATCTCATGTATTGAAGATCATTAAATGGCAAATTAAGGTTGAGAGGTGAAGAAAATATTTTGTTTCAAGTTTTTAATATCCCAAGTCAATCTTCGTATTGAATATCGATGGTATATAGTCAGGATGTCCATTAGTAGCTTCTTGTCCAATTTTCATGACGTAATGGATGCAAAAACCAACCCCCTTCAACCCACATATTGTAACTTAGGGGCACAAGTTTTGATAGACGTAACAATTTAATTGAATTTCTTTTTTACCTTTTCTCTTCACTACACGTAAAGGCAAAGGCATGGTACCCTTCTCTCCTTGCGGATCCCAAAACCATCATGATGAAATGTGGAGTCCCTCCGAGTCATAAGCTTTGATATATGAAACTGAAAATTACAATCCAACGAACACAAAGCTTATTGTTACATTTATTTGCAAAATAACTGATATAAATATGACCACTCATCAGACTCGAACCATAAACCTTTCTTCAACCTTCATATTCGCATAAGTTTTTTTTTCTTTTTCAAGTTTTAGTGAACCTACATAAATGTACAAACCGAGTGTCTTGTGAACCTACACAGTGGTGTTTTAGATGATATGCATGACGGCCAAGTGTCCCATAGAAACTATGGAAGTAGACGGTTGGAACGATACAAATATGTATGAAAAACTATGAAAGTTGGCTAAGAGATGTCGTTGAGAGCTCTTAGCCCATCGACTTTGGGAATCCACTGTTATGGTTGTTAAGAATTATACAGAAAATTGCCTTCGCCCAGCTCGGCTTATTAAGATTTACCATATTTGTTCAGGATATTTTTTGCTGCATCTTCTGCAATGTGATAGCGATTATCCGAGATGACAACTCTCCATAATGTCAATTCCCTACCTGCAATAGGCTATCACTCTTAGCTTGTTGTAATATCTCCTTGTTGCACATATTAGGTCGGTGAGTGCTACCTGCACATTGTAGGTCGGTAGACACTGTCTGTACATCTTAGACCTATGAGCGTTATAACTGTTATAACGTGGATCGATGGAGTTAATGGAGTCGTCCTTTCCTTTTACTTTAGATGCTGGATTGGGGTCTTTCTTCCTCACATGGTGTTGGATTCATATGATTGGCTTTAAGAGAACCATCCTCCTTCTTGAATCAACATCATCGAGTTAGTGTAAAGGTAAGGGCCATTGCTCTTTTAATGACTTGGTCTCTTTTTCTCTCTTTTACAGAACCAATCGATCAATGGTAGCATAAGGGATGAATTGCATATGAAGACGATTTCTGCGAAATTGAGGTCTAGCACTGTCAGCGCTGTGCCTCAAGTTTAATCATGAGGAGAAGAATTTATTGAATCCACAAAAGCCATTGTCGGAGAAGCTGGAATCTGTGACGGTTCCAGAGTATTTTCTCTATCCGATCTCGTCTGAGATTATGACAAATCTTGTCGTGCTAGCCACAGGACAGGTACTTTCATCTAATTGCCTTTGAAGAATTAGAGCTTTTGCTTAGGGTAAAAAGTGTTAATTAGGTTTGACTGTTTGTTTTTATAAAACTGTGTATGACATTGTTTGGTCAATATGTGTATGGTTTTTTGAATTGCATGCTTCATAACCATTGGGAAATTGTAGATTGAAGATATTACTGTCTTATATTTAATGTTTGGGATGAATATTAGCAAAAGAGGCCATATCTTTCTTTTTTTATTTGAAGATTAGTTAAGGTATGGCCAGATGTTGTTTCCAAGAAAGCTTAAGACAGTGCCAAGGTCAACATCTGGTCTTGTGGCATCGTGTCATTCGTGCTAATGGTCTCTCGCAGTTGTGTGGTGACGGCATCTACCTTGGGGGTCTTTAACAGAGGAGGAGGATGAGAAGAAAGAGTGAACTGTGCTCGTATGTGTATCAGAGGAGGAGGATGAGAGGAAAGAGTGAATCGTGCTCGTATGCGAGAAAATCAGTTGCACTTCATATATGAATTCAACGACTAGAATTTTAGTGATCTTTTGGGGATGACTAGCACAACTGCTACGTCTAACCTTGTATCATTATCACAGGCTCCACTGTTTACAGTCTGAATTCAACCGAGTGACTGCGACGTGTGTTTGTTGTAAGGTTGTTATCATCATTGAATTCAACCGAGTGACTGCGACGTGTGTTTGTTATAAGGTTGTTATCATCATCACATGATTAGATGTTGAGAGTATGAGTTGGACATTGTGGTTGTCTTGTGCATTGTGCGTGGTATCTTCTTGTAAAAGTTGAGAACAATATTAAAGATGCAGCAGAGTAATAAATGCTCTGGCTGCAGCATTGTAAACCCTTAGTAATAAATGCTCTGGCTGTAGCATTGTGAACCTTTGATGCTGCAGCTAGAGTATTTATTGCTTTGCTGCATGTAAAATATTTTTAGTAGTAAAAGTTCCCTCTTTCTAGGTTCAAAGGTTTGATTGATAAAGTCTCTATGCATACGCGACCAAATCAGATGAAGATTTTTTTTAATTTTAATAAATACAGGGGGCAAGGGGCGGCTCCTCATTTTCCATGGACAGACGACAAAAAATTGGGAAGAGTCGTCCCCGTAATAACACCTTCAGTGAAATCAAAGCAATTAAAGGTGAAAAAAACAATCAATTGTATAGTGTGCAAAATTCAAAATGCTACTGATTAAATTAGTTATATTTACACCTCTTCAAAGGGTGTATACCAACATAGTGTCAAATCATTAATTGGTTTAGGAATGAGTTTGTCAAGTCTCTTTTTCCATGGACAAGGTAAAGTTCCATTCTGATCCATTTAATTGATTTTTTTAATGATTTGGATTCAATCATATATATATATAGGGGTTTATTATTATTTTTTTAAACACAAAGGTAATAAGGACAAATTTATGGTTCCATAATTTTTTTAAAGTTTAAAAATTTTGGCGAATCCATAATTTTAGGCACTCGAGATGGTGTCGAGGATAGGCTCATAAATAGCCTAACAAAGTAAGGCCCCTTCGGATGGACCCCTTGGATGTTTTTCGTGCATGTAGCGACTTAATCTTTAGGCGCTACACACACACACACATGCATGAGACATAATAACTCTCAATTAAGTTCAATAACTCTATACAAAGGGAATATGGCAGCATAGTGTCGAATTATTAATTAGTTTAAGAACGATTTTGTCAAGTCTTGTTGGTGTTTCTCCCTTCAACCCAGGTTCAGACCTTATTTGTACGACAACAAAGCCCAAGATATCGGTACGATAGAGAAAGGATCAGTGGACAACACCCGCAACGCAAACGCAATCTCACCCGAGATATCTCTTATGGGTAACTGCCAGAACCAAGTTTCTGCAGTTGGGTGGGGATTTCTCCTCTCACACCACCTTACCAAGCCGCTTGACCAAAGTGGGTGGGTGTCTTACTTATATTTATTATGCGCATTCAATATATTCCTCTACTTATCCATCGATTGAGATTACGACAGTCAATATAATGCTTTATCAGCGATTCCAACTAACAACAGTGCGACATATGCATATAAGAACTATTTATAAATAAATACATGAGCACTTATTCACAACATACATTCATGTGACACAAATACATTCATCAAATACACATTGACACAATATTTAACGTGGAAACCCATATAGGAAAAACCTGAAGGGCGCTCTTCATCTGGCATGAGAAATATATGGCACCTTTCGCCTGCGCACTCAGCTTGCAGACTTCGTTCTATATATTCTTCTATAATCTATACAGACTTCTCTCTCCTCTCATGCTCTCTGGTCTCAGCTCTCTAAAGCTTTCTCTCCTTCACTCTATTGTGGATCCGCACACAGCCTAGATCAACTCACTCTTCTCTACAACTCTTCGACTCTTCAACACTACAACAGACAAAGACCTACTAGGAAATAAACAACTAACCAACTGACCAGAAAGTAACGGAAGTCAACCCGCACACAACTTGGGTTCTTCCTTTTATAGACTCTTACACGTTGCTATCAGTCGACTTCATTATGTTAGCCGACAGGATGTCATTCTTCTTCTCATACATTCCCATTACAATTGTCAGTATCCACTATCGACCCAAAATACAAAGATGCTTTATTCCCAAAAGCACATGTGACTCTTAGCCGACTTCATATCCACAATCTCTCAAGCTGTCTGTTTCAACCGCTGCACGCAATTTATCATGGTTCCTTCCGTCGCGGATGATCTCGTCGCATCCTTCCTTCTGTCGTGTACTTCTTCCCTTGTGGTTGCTTCTGTCACAGCTTTCCTTCTCCAGCTACTTCTTATGTCTTATCTCTTCCTCCATCACAACTTCCTCTGTCACGTGACCAGACTCTTCACATTCCGAGCAGAATTCTACCGGAATTTTGCTTATCTTCTCCTAGGGCCAACAAGTCTCTTTTTCCATGGAAATATTTACACCTATATTTCCATTATGATCCATTCGATTTTTTTAATGATTTGGTTTCAATCATATGTGTGTGTGTTTATTATTTTTTAAACACAAAGGTAATAAGGAAAATTTTATGGTTTTATAATTTTCTTAAAGTGTAAAATTTCTAGTCATTAAATGTTTGGCGATATTTTTGTAAAATTATTCAATTTCTAAGGGTTTTATATAGTTTTTCAACAAATTTGTCAACGTTTAGTGTAAAAAAAAATTGTCCTATGGAAATGAGGCGAATCATTTTTAGAATAAATATATTAAAAAAATTGACTAATATTTTTTTGGAAAAGAAACACAAAAAATAGCCCATGTACTAGATTTCACCCCTAACATTTTCCTTGAAAAGCAATGATAATTCATTCATGTTTTTTTTTGTAAGTTAGAATCATATTAAAATACAGAAAATAGTGTACAAAAATAATGCAACAGGGAGCCTCCCATATCGAGAAAACAACTCCCTGTAGAGTCATTTGGGTTTCTATAGAGGAGAAAACAACCCTTCATCGTATTGTCATTATCAAAATCGTAGAATTGTTTATGAAGAGGCAAAATCATAAGCTCAGAGGCTATCATAAGTTTATCATCTACATAAACATAAAATGTATGGCATCACTTAAAAAAAAGGTTTGGAATCCCTGAAACAGAAAAAAAGAAGAAGCAATTAACGAAAAGAAGCTACTTGATAGCTGCTGTTGGTCCCTGAATCCGACCTGACTCCTCGATCGCAGAGTGGCAGCTCTAGGTTACTCTTTGGCTTTAGCCTTGACTTCATGTCTCGGTGTAGGGTGATAGGTGATAGGTCCTTGTCAACCTCTTCCTTAACCTCAGAGATGGTGCCGATAACATTCTGCAGTCCGCACTTACTTGCATGTTCTTCTTCTTTAATCCCGGTGGCCTTCTCCGGAACAACTGCTTCGCCGCTATGCTTATTATTCTGCCAAATATTCCCATAATAGTTCCATCCTCTGCAGCAGTCATGAGCAGGGGTGAAGGAAGGCGAAAGGTGAGGACTACTTCTGCACACCAGTCTAGGATTTTTTGGACCGTATCTCGAAGCTCAAATAGTTGCACTTGGTGTTCTTCCTCCACTTCATTGAGGTCATTTCTCAAAAGGAGGAGAGAATTAGTCAATCTGATAAGCTACCTTGGGAGTCCTATATATGCTTCCCCATGGTCAGGGTATACAATTCTACCACCTCACCTTCCTCTTCTTCCCGGTGCACCATGTTTTGCTCAGAGATCCCCACATTGTTTTTGGGGCTGATAATCTTCCACAGTGAACGTAACACGAAATGTCTTCCACCTCCAAGGAGGCCCCATATAAAAATGCAGGAAAGTTGTTGCTCCGGGTAAGTCCCATCGTTGTATGCTTAGATCACAATCGAGGAGGAGTTAATGATGCTTGCATGACCCTGTCGCATACCATCTCAACTTCACAACGTTCTTCAATGCAGGGGCTAGGTGGCAGCTGCGTGATCGTCCTCTCGCTTGCGTATGCTTGCCACATGTGCTCACCCATCCTGTCACGCATTAAACGGTCCACATTGTCGATTGACACTCCATCCGGGGGACAATTCATTCATGTCATTGTGTATATACTTTTTAGAAGAAAAAAAACTCAAAGTTCTATCAATTTTAAGATTTTTTTCCTCTTTCTTGCAATGTAAATTGTTGTCATTATTAATATAATGATTATATATGGTGATGTATTGCCAATGTAAATTCATTTTAATTCGAATTTATTAAATATTGAAATGAAGTAAAAATACATTAAGACACAAACTTAGTGGATTTAAAATATTGAGTTAAGATGGATCTACAATGGTATGTTGTGATATTCTATTTATTTATTTATTTTGTATTATGTTTTTTTTTTCATTTTTATGAATCTCAATTTTGTTTCCAATTTAGTTTATCGACAACACGTTATATTACACATCTCATCCATACTAAGTTGTAGATGCACCTCATCTAAAAAGGGTGGTCTATGCCACACAACTTCCACAAGTACTAGCAAATTCTAAGTAATTCTCAAAAAGTGGGCTTTAGAATTGCCCATCGACAGACACAACGCTAGATTGGGAGAACATCAAGCTACTACAAAGACACAACTCTGTAACAAAAACTTAGCCACTCATGTAAGGTAGCAGCATGATCTTGGGATTCTAAATTAGGTAAACATTCCCCATGAGTTGTCAAAAGGTTATTCAAGAAAGAGAACCCCCAGATGCCATATCAAACATAAACAACCAAAATCCATAGCCCCTTAACCAGGATGAAACACCATAGTAGCCACCTGAAAAGTAGGGTAGAAAATTTGTCGACACTCGCACCACTAGGGTTACCATTTAAAATTGATCAATTATTTGTTTGTAGAACTCACCAGTAGAGGCAAACCCTATAAGAGCAACAAAAAAATAGCCACACACTAGAGAAAATGTAAGCCCATAAAAAAAACATGTTACCATCAATAAAACGTTGGAAGGTCAGGTGGAAGAAAGTGCCTTCAATGTGGATCTATGAAGCCAAATCGTCGTCAATAACATAGAGTAGAAAAATGTTAGTGCAAACCATGAACTAGAAGCTCTTGACCCAAACCACAATGCCCACGCAAGAAGCCGAGGAATTTTCTAAAGGCATCATGGAACCACTCCCCAACTTATCCATCCCCTCAATCTCCTTAGCCACCAACATGCTTCTTCCATTATGTTGGTCACACCCTTTAAGTGTTTGAGGGTTATCTTTACTCTTTTAACACACAACTAATAACGTTTTTGTTATATTTCCCCTTTAAGCACAAATCCAAAAGCTCGATTTATGTTGTACACAAATTATTGGAGTTATAAATATCTTTCGAACATCAATAATACCTTTGGTAAGTTTATTACCTTGGAGGGAGGGTTTTCTGCAATGGTGATAGCAAGTGATAGAGTTACAATCACATGTGACCCACCATGGAGGTGGATTTGGACTTAGCCAACTACAAAGAGATTGAAGTGCAAAGACGTAAGTCAATATTCCATAATATTTTGAGATTATGGAAACTTGGGTGTGTTCCAAGGCTATGAATGTGCCTTTGATAGTTAAGGTGGCGAAGGTTGTTGGACCACCAAATTGAGCGAGTGTCAATATTATGGAATGAGATTAAGTGTCTAAGGTACATACATGAATAGATTTGATGGATTCACGTGGCTTGATATTAAATGTGCTAGCATTTGGACAATCTCAAGATTGTTTGAAGCCTTGGAAGTGCAAAGAAGGACACAATGTTTGTGGTAATTGTCCGGTAAAACAACTGAGGTTATGACTTGGGGGTAGTACAATGACCCTTCCCAAATGTAAACACAAGTGTATTTGCATGTGACCAGAAAAAAAGGTTAAGATGGTGGTAGGCATTGAGTTCAAATCTCGAAGATGGAGGCATTGATGGCAATGACCATAGTTGTTATGTTTATGGGTTAATTTGTTAAGGGAGAATCTCTCAAAGATTGCTCGATTAAGCACGTGAAACCCATCTTGGGTTTTGTGTCAAAGTTCCATTTGCTAGTTCAAGTATGAATAATATTTGCTATGAAATGTGAGGAGGATGTAAGTTTGATATTGGCTAAAGACTAGATGTGGGGACCATTGATATTACGTCTTAAGTGTTGGATCTAGGGTTTGATTGTAAGAGGAAACCAAACTATATTTAGAAAGTATGAGTTTCATTGCTCGGTCTTCCTTTGGAGTTGTGGTATAGTAAAACATCAGAGAATGTGAGGAAAGCCATTGGTCGTTTTATTGCTTTTGAAGGAGATTGGTCTGAAATTTTAATATGAGAATGGTGTGAATACTAGTGGAAAAGTGATCTCAAGAAAGGACTCTTGGAGGATATGGACATGGAGTGGGGGAATCAAGAGTTTTAACAAAAACTCAATTATTGGAAGTTGCCTTTCAAGTGTGTTTTTTTCCATGCGATGGGTCAATGATGCTTTCTCTTCAACATTGTAGGCTCTAAATAGGCACAAGAAGCAATGGATTAAAAAACATGAAGAGGCATTGAGAAGATGTCATATGGTAGGTCTCCATTCGGTTGTTCGACTACTTTGGATTGAAGGAACTCATATCTCCTTTGTGATGGATTGTTATGGCTTTGCTTATTAGTTCTTGCCTTGTGGTTGCATATCTTGGTTGATGGATCAACATTGGGTCAAGCTCGCTATCTCATGTGATTCATTTAAGCATTATGGTGGTCATTGGTATACAATTCCTCATGTTTAGAGTACTTTAACTTTGATTATAAATGAGGTTTCAACACTCTAAAGGGTCAAATGATTAATATGTAAGATGAGTCATGGCTTTGTGAGTAGCTGATCATCACTTAAAACATAATTAAACATTGACAAAATTATATTTAAACATGTTGGTTCAACTCGTTAACACTTATTAATGTATTTCCTATAGTTTCAAAGAAAGCACTCAACATGCGATGGGTCAACGATGCTTTCTCTTCAACATTGTAGGCTCTAAATAGGCACAAGAAGCAATGGATTAAAAAACATGAAGAGGCATTGAGAAGATGTCATATGGTAGGTCTCCATTCGGTTGTTCGACTACTTTGGATTGAAGGAACTCATATCTCCTTTGTGATGGATTGTTATGGCTTTGCTTATTAGTTCTTTCCTTGTGGTTGCATATCTTGGTTGATGGATCAACATTGGGTCAAGCTCGCTATCTCATGTGATTCATTTAAGCATTATGGTGGTCATTGGTATACAATTCCTCATGCTTAGAGTACTTTAACTTTGATTATAAATAAGGTTTTAACACTCTAAGGGGTCAAATGATTAATATGTAAGATGAGTCATGGCTTTGTGAGTAGCTGATCATCACTTAAAACATAATTAAACATTGACAAAATTATATTTAAACATGTTGGTTCAACTCGTTAACACTTATTAATGTATTTCCTATAGTTTCAAAGAAAGCACTTAATACATTTCCCTTACCCTTTAATTATAACACTTATAGATAATAGTCTGCATAACCCAACCCATGCAACCCTTTGATCATTCACTTGAATATTTTGTGGGGTTATTTACACCTATGTTTATGCCACGAGATATATTACTACTATATGTGAATGGAGTCATTTCCTCTTTCTCATGAAATCTATCAACCTTTAATGAAGCTTTACATAAACCCATGCTATGATGAAATATATCAACTTTCAATGGAGCGAGGTTATATTATTATTGTATTGTGTGGTGAGTTGATTGTATCAAGAATTGAACATTGTTTGGTGGGGGTGATTCCTTGGTTAATATCAAGAGTTTAGGCACATCATGTGTTCGTTGTTTGCCCCTTTGGGAGATGATGTCACGGTGGAGGTTCTCATTTTTTTTTAATAACATGGAGCTATCCATGTATTATTACGTGAAGCATGCTTACATGTGCTATCCCACCTTTGACTCGTGTGATGGGGGCATATGTGGAGAATGTTTAGCATTATTGAAATGGTGATGAGGCCATCCCTTACCTCATTATCAAACTTTATTATACCTTATAATGTTGCCTTTTATTATGGAGCCTCCACCTTACCTTGTGGCAGGGAAATCGACTATTATGTGCGAAGCCATTTTGTCATCTGCCATGTACAATTCACATTATTTTCACAAATAATGTAATTTTTTATTTATGAAAAACATCTTATTTTATTTATCGTACTGAAAAACCAAAATATACTTTAGGTGAATATTGCTCATCACAAATATTCTACATCGCATAATAGTATAATAAATATTGTATAGGTTGGGTTACGGGGCATAGAATAGACAGTGAATGGGTGTACTGTTAAGGAATTCCTCGCGTAAGGTTACTAGATCATAACTCTGTGGGTGCGAGCCTTACAAAAAAAATATTATATAGGTTGGGATATACACCATCAGATCTCAAATGTTTCAAATCTAATAGTGTATGTCCCCAACTTATACAGTATTTATTACTTTGTTGCAAGGTGCATATTAATTGTCATCGCCTTATCCATTTATGGAAGCCATACATGCCGTGATTGCCCCTGTTAGTTTTTGGATGTGACCATGAAGCATCTTGGCAAATTGATCCACAATTTAATTCAAGGAGGTAGTATCGCATAGGCGCATATATCTTGTTATATGGAGAATGAATCCACCTTTCTTTATAGATGTCAATGGACCATGTGGATGGGGCTATTCCCTTAACATATGATATGATGACAAACAATATGCACCCCACAACAATATAATAAACGTTATATAGGTTGGGAAATACACCGTTGGATCTTAAATACTTCAAATCTAATGATCTTTATCTTAGCTTATACAACATTTATTACTCTATTGTGGAGAACATATTATTTGTTGTGATACAACTTGGTTGTGCACACATATTCATATATTTGATTATGTCATTCCCTTCTTGTAAAATGGAGTTGAGTTTTGGATAAGATTGTCCATGCATTGGTACCTTTTTCCTTTGGATTTTTATTCTGTCATTGCCTTCTTATAGAATGGAGTTGAATTTCAGATAAGATTGTCCATGCATTAGTACTTTTTCTTTTGAACCAAATCAAAGGTTTGTTGTGTGAGTTACATGCTATTTTATTAATTGATAAAATAATAACTTTTTGAGTCTTGGAGATACCTATGTGGGCAATCACTTCATTTTCTATATGGGTTGATCCACCTCATAAAGCCTTCATTACATTTTTCTTATCATATATTTGATGTGATATTCCACTTTAGATGACCACATGTACCAATTGTAGTTGGTCACACATTTATTAAGGGTTGTTAGAGGAGCGACTTACCTTGGATGGATGAGTTTGAAGGTAAACATTAGACTTGGTGAGACAATTAACCACCTTAGGAGGAATTATTTAAAATAACCAATTCATTATTTTATTTAACGTGGACTTGTCATAGGAGTTAGTTATATAATTATATTATTCTCCTCGAAGAAAATGATGTATTTAGTATAATTTATTATTTCATTCGTGAATAAATTAAATCTCAATAACTCATTACTTTTTGGGAATAAACTAGATCTCAACCATTCATTACTTTTTGGTAGGAAGGAAGGTTTTTTTAGAAGGTTTTGATTTAGGAGAAAGAGCTCAAACCTAATTAAGAGTTTGCTCTCTCAATTTTATGTATAGTTGGATTTGGGGCTATATTCTTTGGAGCTTAATATAATACTTGTTAGATATATTTTGAGGATCAATGTAGTGCTTCTTGGATGAGAAGATCTTCTAAACCCTAATGCTATCTTTCTTAGTGAAATTATGTTGACATATGCTTATGGAGTATGCCCTTTTTCCTTCTTTTATGTTACTAATGGAGAATTGTTTATGATTGTGTCTTCTCTACTATTGGATGGATGCACATATATTTGTTCCTCATAACCACAAGCTTCATAAATGTAGGTGTTCATTTGATCTAGTAATCTCCTTAGTTATATTTTTTTAGTGTAGGACAACAAGTAAATGGACTACTGCAACTTGCACTTCTTAGCCTCAATAACCGTTTTTCATCATTAGGGTATCCTCCCATTAAGCATTAATTTGATCTCGTTTTCCCAATGAAAATACATGAGTCTCTGATCCACTCGTCCATTTTATTTCCTAAACACAATTTCTTTTTTGTTGGGATTAAATCTTCATCTCACATTGCAATTCATTGCCTAAAAATATAGCAATATTATTATAGGAAATCCCCCCTCGAGCTGGAGGGAATCAACCTAAAGTGTGAAGATGGATTGTTGAAATTGGCAATATTCATTCTTAGTTCCACCAAGGTCTCATTTAGATTCAACACTTTACCTCAAAAAATGAGGGTTTGAATGGCAACACATAACTAACCCTAGTGGGGGTTTTAGGGTTATGGATTGGGTAAGGGGGGAGGAACTTGTAGAAGTCATTGGGTTATTCTTGGTTTGGATGATTCCTTTATCTTTGGAACTGAGCACTCTATATATAATAGTCAAGTATACTTGGGATTAGGGTTGAAGAAATATTTGATTGAGGGGGTAGAGTACTTGCACACTTTTCTTATTAAGGTCTCTAAGAAGAGGAATCTTAGACCCCATATGAAGTCGACGTACCTCTTGAGATCTAAAAAAGAGTTGGAAAAGGATGTAGGAGGGTTGGAGGGAGTTTTGGTTATGGATAAAAGAATTCCTTCTACTATTTGAAGGAAACCACACATTTCATTATCCAAGTCCCATGCGAAGAAGGGGATTAGAGAAGTAAATCAACTCACCATTAATAGGGCCTTTTAGGGAAGGCCCAAACCTTGGTCATAAATGATCATCTTATCCTTTATTGTTAGAGGGCTTGGGGATTCTCACAAATAGCTATCCCATTAAAATTTTTCTATATAAAAAACTAACAAAGTCTAAGAAACTATAAGTTTTGGATAAAAATTCCCAATAATTTTTGTCTTTTTTCATAAAGGATTGGAATTTTGTACATTTTATGTAATAGGTATGTTTGGAGGTTTAATTGTTAGTTTGAATTTTTACCAAGGAGGTGTTTGTTCACTCATGCCTTAGGTTGGACAAGAACACTTTAAAAAGTGGTCCCTAGCCTAATTAAAAAGGTGAGAATGACTTTTTATAAATTGACCTTTTTAATGTGAGGTTGAGTTTATTTTTTAAAAGTGACTTTGTGAGTATTAAATGTGGGTGTGCATTGAATTCTCATTTATTAATTAAAAAGTGGTTTTTTAATGAGGAAATGAGATGGGCCCTAGATCTCATTTAGTTGGCTTTTAATCTTAGTCATTGATCTCAAAGTGGAAGTTACTCAAACAAAAAGGGCTTGGGAAAGGCAAAGAGAGATTATTGTTCACTTTCACAAAAGATAATTTTGAGAGAGGAGAGGGAAAAAGAAGAAACACGGGTTTGGAGAGATTTCATTCCTGAAAATTGTGAGAGAGAAAAAAATTTCTACACTCATTCCAAAGACAGGAAGAAGCAAAAATTCGGCATGTTTCCCAAGGAAGAAAATATGTACAACAAGAACAGAAATTGAGGAGAGGATCATACTATACATGTCTTTACGACAACACGAATCCCAAGGCAACAACATGATTTTAGAGGTGAAGGTACAACATTTAATGATGTCTGTACAATACAGTTTCAAGGCAGCATGCACGTTTTTTCGAGTCAAAAGAACATCACAAAAATCAAGGTCGTATAGTTGCACATGTGAGGTCGTACAACACAAAAATTGAGGCAGTCGTACAATAGTTTGTCAGTGTGATGTTGACACGAATTTCGAGAAGGAGATAAGTACTGTTGTGATTAAATTTCTATTATGCCGGAAGAAATAAAAAATTTCTCTCACACAAGTTTTCCCTTCAGGGTTTTGCCTGGGTTAATTTGACCAAAAATCTGAGCATTTAATTTTCACGTACGTGCCTGAGTTTTAAATTTCTAAGTAAGAATTTAGGGCTGATATATTTTTCAGAGTTCAAAAGGAGAAAATAAATCTCATGTGTTTCATGTTTTTTCAATTAATTTTTTAATTTTTCAATGTACATGCATGGCGGGGTTTGGGCATTAACCATATGCAGCACTAAAACTGAAACCGAGTTGGGATTCTTGAAAATTTTCATGGTATCAGAGCAAGATTGAAGGCTGAAAATTACACACAAATAAATTTTAGACTTGGAGAAATAAGGGAAAACAAGGTTGTTGAGAAGAATAGGTTCTTGAACTTACTTGTAGTGATAGCTACCAATCTTAGACAGGTTGGATGGGGTTGTAAATTTCAGTCCATGGAAAGCTAGAATAGTGTTGATTTACAGGATAGTGAACAGAACTACAACAAATCGAGTGACCATTCTCGCAGATGGAGTGGCTAAAACCACATTTGACAAGAGGGATATAAAAGCCAAAATAATCCTTCTTAATGCAATAAAAGATCATGTGATTCCACACACATCAGGTAAAGATGATGCCTATCAAATGTGGACTGCTTTAACTAACCTTTACCAAAGTTCCAATGAAAATCAGAAAATGATATTAAGGGAGAAGTTAAAGAGCATTTGCATGAACAAGGGTGAGAATATGACCATTTACCTCACCAAGATTACACAGGTTCATGATGAGCTTAGAGCTATTGGGGAGGTGATAGAGAGTGTCGAGTTGGTGCATACAACCTTGAATGGTGTGACGAAGCCATGGGTTGTATTTGTGGAGTCAGTGGTTGCTCGTGAGCACGTGCCTTCATGGGATCGTCTATGGGATGATTTCATACAAGATGAGATCCATAGGGAATATGTACAGGGAAATACATCTCACATCAAGAATGATGAGGAGAATGTGGCATTAGCAGCAAAGGGGAAGAAGAAGAAGTTCAAGAAGGGTTTCAAGGGTGGAACTAAGTAGTAGGATGGAGAGAAGAAGGACATGAGAAAAGTGAAATGGTTTTCTTGTCAGAAGTTTGGGCACTATGTTGAACAATTCCCAAATAATAATAAGAAGAAACAACATACAACAACTTCAACAGATATTGATGAGTATGCTACTAGATTTGAGAGAGAGTTTTCTCTCTTTGTTAGTGGTTGTGTAGAGAGCATCATCCATCACCAACAAATATTTTGAGGATCACATGGAGCATTCCATGATCGTTGGGATTTCACTGAGTGCTTCCACTACTTCCTCCACTCAGTACATTGATAGTGGATCTTTGAGTCACACGACAGGTGATCGAGACATGTTCACTAAGATTTCAGAGACAGATTTGTAGTTGGAGGTTGTACTGGGCGATGATACAATGGTGAGAGCATTTGGGCGTGGGATAGTCCACTTTGATAGGGAGTCCATGGATCCCATGGTACTAAGGGATGTCTTGTACATCCCTGGGATGAAGAAGAACCTCGTGTCAGTGTCCACTATTGAGGACAAAGGCCTTGGGGTATATTTCCTAGATGGGAAAGTTTACATCTTTCCCAAAGAGGATGGGTCCATCTGCTTCATATGTGATTGGAGTTAGATGCGAGAAACTATACAAGCTTCTCTTCCAGCCACATCATGCACTGGCACACACTCAAAACAACAATGAGTTGTGTGATTTATGGCACAAGAGGATGTCCTACCTTCATCACTCAACTTTGAGGATGCTAAGAGACATGGCCACAAGTTTCCCATATTTCAGTACAGAGCAGAATGGTTTATACATAGGGTCTGCTTTGGGAAAGTACACAAGACTACTTTTTCGATTAGTGATAACATATCAGAGGGAGTTTTGGAGTTGATTCATTTAGACTTATGTGGTCCCATGTCTTCTGGCTCATTAACAGGTTTTGAGTATTACATTAATTTCATCGATGACTTTTCTAGGAAGACCTAGATATACTTTCTGAGAAGCAAGAAGTCAGAGGAGGTCTTGCTTTTGTTCCAAGAGTTCAAAGCTCTTGTGGAGAACTAGACATGAAATAATATCAAGGTACTCAGATAAGATAATGAGGGTGAGTATACTTCCCATGCTTTCGATGAGTTTTGTAGACAGGAGGGTATCAGGAGGTAGTTGAGTGTTCCTTACACTCCACAACAGAATGGAGTGTCTGAAAGGAAAAACAGTGTGATGGTGGGTGCAACTAGATCCATGTTGCATGATCATAGTCTTCCATTCTTCCTATGGTAAGAGACCTATAGTACAATTGTTTTCGTGTAGAACATGAATATGTACCGTGCCTTGGGGTGCAAAAATCCCGAGGAGATGTTCACCGAGAAGAAGCATGAGATATGCCACTTCCACATCTTCAGATGCCTTGCATACTCACATTTCCCTTATGAGAAGAGGACAAAGTTGCAGGATACTGGAGAGAGGGGTATTTTGTTGGTTATGATGAGGTCTCGAAGGCTTATCATATATACCTTCCTACACATAGGAAAGTTGTAGTGAGGAGGGAGGTGAGATTTGAGGAGCCTTCAGGAGATCTCGAGATTCTAAGAGAGAGGAGCAACATGTTACTCCACAGGTGATAACATCTCAGAGTTCAACGACTCAGGGCACAAGGTCACAGGTCTTAGGGGTGACTAGGTCACAAGTTATAGGTTCATCAGTTTTAGGGACTTAGTCTACAGGGAATTCTGGTATAGGGATAGGTTCATGGGTCACAGATTCACAGGTTACACCTTGATGTGATTCTGGTACACATGGTTCAGGTTCAAGTTCACAAAGGACAGGATCTCAGACCTTAGGTACTTCTTCAGGGAGGCATTTATTTGATGAGGATGTAGAGGAGGGTATGCCACATGATGCTACTTCCAGGAAGAGAAAGATAAGTTGGCCTAGGGATCTTGTGAAGGAAGCAGAGGAGTCTGTGGGGCCACCTAGGAGGGAGGTTAGAGAGAGCAAGGAACCTGAGAGATTTTCCAGCTACAAGGAATTGGTGACTAGCTTGCGTGATTATGAGACTACTACTTTTGAGGAGGCTTCTGTAAATCAGGTATAGAGAGATGCCATGATGGAAGAGTATAATTTCATCATGAAGAATGGTGCATGGGAGGTGGTTCCAAGACCAAAGGGGAAGTCAGTTGTGACTTACAAGTGGCTCTATGAAATCAAGCATTTTGTAGATGGCGGCATCGAGAAGTACAAAGCTTGGTTTGTAGCATGATGGTTCTCACAGATAGAGGGATTTGATTATGATGATACCTTTGCACTGGTTGCTATATTTTCTTCGATTAGAGTAGCGATCTCCATTGTGGCAGAGATGGGTTGGAGGATCCATTAGATGGACATGAAGACCACTTTCCTTAATGGTCTTCTACAGGAGGAGGTATATCTAGAGCAAACACAAGGATTTGATATTTATGAGAGATATTCTCATGTTTGTAGGTTGAAAAAGGCCTTGTATGGTTTGAAGTAAGCCCATCGGGCTTGGTACTCGAGGATTGATTCTTATTTGGTTTTGATTGGGTTTAAGAAGAGTGAGGGGGATCCCAAACTTTGCTACATTGTGGTTGGAGGTGCTCTGCTCATTCTTTCGTTGTATGTTGATGACTTGTTCATTACAGGAGGGGAGCACCTGATTGATGCATGCAAGAAAGATCTTGCTTCGGAGTTTGAGATGACCGACCTTGGGTTGATGCACTACTATTTAGGCATGGAGGTGTGGTAGGAGGATGTACATCTTTTCCAGGGGCAAGGAAAATATGTTGTATATGTTTTGAGGAGATTTCAAATGGAGGATTGCAGACCCATGTCCACACCCATGATCACCAACTAGAAGAAGCTTCATGATTCCGAGGGAGAGCTGATGGAGCCTACTTTGTTTCATCAGCTTATTGGTTCGTTTATGTATTTGGTCAACACCATACCAGATATGAGTTTTGTGGTGAAAAATCTTAGTCAGTTCATGGTGGAGCCCAGGAGAGTGCACTGGACAACCACAAAACATATTTTGAGATACCTTGTTGGGATTGTAGACTATGGTTTGGACTACATGAGATCAGGTGGGGTGGACTTGGTTGGCTTCATGGATTCATATTGGGCAGGTAGCGCTTTGGACCGAAAGAGCACTTTCGGTTGTTGTTTAAGGTTGGGATCGATAGTTGTGTTGTGGTTCAGTCAGAAGCAAAAGTACATTGTTTTGAGTTTTGCAGAGGCTGAGTACATGGAAACCCGTAAGGCTAGTTGCGAAGCATTGTAGCTTCGCAAGTTCATGGTTTATTTATTTGGTCAGGAGATGAGGCCTACTATCATTCACTATGACAATTAGAGTTTCATAAGGCTCTCTAAGAATCCAGTGTTTCATGATAGGTCAAAGCACATTGAGATCATATACCACTTCATCATAGATTATATCGAGAGAGGAGCTGTAAAGTTACAATACATTTCTACAAATGAGCAGGTGGCAGATATTCTCATTAAGTTTTGGGGTAGAGGAAAGCATATACATTTCAGAGACAAGATGGGAGTGGTGTAAAACACCTTCCTCAGTTAGAGGGAGCCTTGAATTTTTACCAAGAAAGTGTTTGTTCACTCATTCCTTGGGGTGGACAAGGACACTTTAAAAAATGGTCCCTAGCCTAATTAAAAAGGTGAGAATGACTTTTTATAAAGTGACATTTTTAATGTGAGTTTGAGTTTATTTTTTAAAAGTGACTTTAAGAGTATTAAATGTGGGTGTGCATTAAATTCTCATTTATTAATTAAAAAATGATATTTTAATGAGGAAATGAGATGGGCCGTAGATCTCATTTAGCTGGATTTTAATCTAAGCCATTGATCTCAAAGTGGAAGTTACTTAAACAAAAAGGGATTGGGAAAGGCAAAGAGAGTTCATTGTTCACTTTCACAAAAGGTAATTTTGAGAGAGGAGAGAGCAAGAGAAGAAACAAGAGTTTGGAGAGTTTTCATTCCTGAAAATTGAGAGAGAGAGAGAAATTTATGGACTCATTCCAAAGACAAGAAGAAGTAAAATTTTGGCATGTTTCCTAAGGCAGGAAATCTGTACATAAAGCACAGAAATAGAGGAGAGGACTGTATTGTACTTGTCCATACAACAGTAGGAATCCCAAGGCAACATGCATGATTTTTGAGGTGAAGGAACAATATTTAATGTTGTCCATACAACACATATTTCGAGTCAGTAGGCATGTTTTTCGAGGCAAAAAACAACAAAAAAATGGAGGCCATACAACACAAAAATCGAGGCAATCGTACAACAATTTTTTAGTGTGATGTTGACATGAATTTCGAGAAGGAGATAAGTATTGTTGTGATTAAATTTGTAGTCTGCCTGAAGAAATAAAAATTCCCTCTCATACAGGTGTTCCCTTCGACGTTTTTCCTGGGTCAATTTGACTAAACATCTGAACATTTAATTTTGATGTGTGGCTAAGGTTTAAAGTTCTTATTAAGAGTTTAGGGTTGATATAATTTTCAGAGTTCAAAAGAAGAAAACAAATCTCATGTGTTTCATGTTTTTTCTGTTAAATTTTAAAATTTTCAATGTACATGCATGATGAGGTTTGGACATTAAACCATATCAAACACTAAAATTGAAATCAGGTTGGGGTTCTTGAAAATTTTCATATAGGAGTAGAGACCTTTATCTGAAGCTTTTGTTCATATTGGTTATCTAAGTGGGGGTAATTTGATTTTGGGGCGAGATATGAACCTAACCTTAAATTTTAGAGAATTTAAGGAGAGGTTTCTAAAAGGGATCAAACTGGTGATTATTTTTCTCGGTTGTTTGAAAATATTCATTTAGTATATGCGGAGCCTATTAAAATTGCCTTGACTTGGATAAAGGCCATAAGAGGTCAAGAGGGAATCTCCAAAATAGTAGATGGGTTCATGATGGAAAAACCCTTTTCAATGAGAATATAAAAATTAAGTCATGGGTATGTACTAGGGGACATATAATCATCTTCAAATATTTTTAAATATTGACCTAGAAGATTGGAAGCCTCCCAATCCTTCGAAATTTAATCAAGCAAGGGGTTCCTATGATGCATTCTACGCATAATCCTAAAAGAATCAAACGCTTGATGAAAACATGGACAAAAACCATAACTAATAAGTCTAAAAAAGAGCTAAAGGGGGTGGAAGAAGGAATTAATGCTCTTTTTTAGAACAATGACGTTGGCATTTTTCCCAATGAAGAAGCATAATCCATGAAGGTGATGGAATGTAAAAGAATGACCTATTAAATAAGGAGGAGGCCTTGTGGAGACTTAAAAGCATGTGACTTTGGATGAAGGAAGGAGACAGTAATAATTTTTGTTGCAATTATGCTAATCATAGAAAGCAAATAAACACTATTTGGTATTTCATGCATCCAAATGGCTATAAGGTTAACACTTTCAAAGAAATTGTAAGAAGTTGGAAGATTGCATTTCAAATCTTATTTTAAGCATCCTAAAGAAGCCAATGCAGGTGAACTCATGAAAATGACGATCCTCGTTCCCTATCTCACAAATGAGGATATGAATAAGACTCCATAGGAGGGAATATATAACACATAATTGAAATATATCTTGTTTACCTTCAAAAAGAAAAAGAAAAACCCAAGTCTCGACGATTTGTCTATTGAATTTTATTTGGGGTTCTTTGATATTTTGCAACAAGATTTTATTCAAGTTGTCGAAGAGTCCCAAACTTCTGAGAAAGTCTTGGGGGCACCCAATTCTACCTTCATAGCCCTCATCCCCAAGAAACAAGATTTTGTTGCCTTTAAAGATTACATGACAATTTCTTTATGCAATTTGATTTATAAGATTGTCTCCAAAATCATTGCTAACAAAATGAAGGGTAATTTGCCAGGTATTGTCTTTGATGCACAATTTGAGGTCCTTAATAATCACCAAATCCATGATGGCCATTACATAAGAAGGAATGAACTCAGTTAAAAACAAAAAAAATAATTGTTATGTTTAAGATTGATTTGGAAAAAGCTTATGATAGGGTAAATTGGCCGTTTCTCATATTATTGCTTATTTCGTTGGATATAAATTTGTAGACTGTAAATTGGATCATGGGTTGTTTGAACTCAATTTATTTTATTGTGTTGATTAATGGATTTCCTTCTAGGTTTTACACTGCTTAGAGGGGACTTAAACAAGGATACTCTCTATACTCTTTTCTTTTTATTTGAGTGGTAGAGGAATTCTACATGTTAACCAAGAAAGCAAGCAGGAATGGTGATTTGAAGGGATAAAAATATTAAACTCAGACTATATTAGACATATATTTCGTGTCAATTGTTCATAGATGGCATCATGATATTTGGCCATGTCTTAGTCAAGGAGATGGATAAAATAAAATAGCTATTGGATATTTATTGTAAAGCTATTATAATGCTGATAAACATTAGCAAATGTTTAACGTTGAGCAATGAATTAGTAGATGATGGCAAGGCACAAGCTTAATGTTTTTTCTCCAATGGACAATGAGAAATTGGACCAAGGGCTGAACTATTTAGGATTTGTGTTAAAATCAAATGATTACATAATGATTGGACTTAGACTTATGTGATGTAACTGGGAGGTACTTAAAGGGATAATGTATATAATGTGTCCATAGGCCCACCTGGTAGTTGGTGGGAAACAAATAGACACATTAGGTAGTCAGAAGAAATAATATAATAAAAAAATGGTAGTTGGCATAGACCCCTTAGAAATACTCATGAGAAAGTATAAATATACGTGAGTATCATTATATTGAGACATGTTAGATGTTGGATGAATTGTATTATAGCAAGCATCTCTTATGCAACGATTCATTTGTTAAGGAATAGTTGATGGTGTTACGACCCTACCTTAAGGGTTCTTCTCTACATTCTTATGTTATTTATGGTGTTAATGTATCTTGGTATTTTTTAAGAATAAGGGTTATATATAATTGTTATGATTTAATTTATGGGTTAAGGATCACTACAAGTGGTATCGAAGCATTTTCTTGACTCGAAAAATTGGAATATTGTTTTTCCTTTTTTGCATATTTTTGAAGGAAAAAATAGGATGGCACAGTTTTGCTCTATTTTTAAAAATTCATGTCCATAATATGAAGAAATTGATTGCACATTTGAGCTCCTCTTTCCAAGCTACCCCATTAAATAAAAAATTTCATCCAAATCAGAGTATGGGAAGTGAAGTTATCACTGATTTAAATAAACTATTTTTAGTGTTTTTTGTGACGACTTCAAGTATTGCCGAGTTGATATATTTTGATAGAGTGACTATATTTTCCTAAATACAAATCTAGTAGATGTAGAATGACTGTGATATTTCATATTTGTGTTCATAATAGAGTCTCCAAGAAACATTTAGGGGTTGATCTCATTTTAAATTAGTCATCTTGTAAGTAAGTGATTTCCTTCAAAACCCTAGCTCTCTTTTTGGAGATATAGCAAGCAAGATGTTTTTTTACAGGAAAATATAGTGGTCCTAGCATTCAAGCATACATATATTATTGGGAGACCAAATGTCCCTCTACTTGGAGACATGAATTATATTTTAATCTAGAGGAGGACACTGCATTATGTTGGAGGACAATTGGCCTTAAGAAAATATTGAGACTTTACAACATAGAAAATGAAAACTTATTTTAGATAAGTCATTTCATACTTTGAAGAAGGATCACTTTAAGTGGATGTCACTTGACCAAAACATGATCAATACACTTTCAAAAGAAGAATATGAAAATGTATTTTTAGACATGTGCTCTAAAGTTGTCACTATAAGGAAAAGGCCCTATAATGGAGGTTATAGCGGTTGGTGATCTAAAAAGACCCCGAATATCCGGTTATATTAGAGGTCACTAGCGAAGGTTTTAGCGGATGTTACCCCCAAAAGAGCAGGATCGTTCGATGTTAGGGCGCACCGTAAAGTGTTAAATAAAAAAATAAAAAAATAAAAAAATAAAAAACCTATTTTTTTTTTAATATCCATTGACCCTGGGCTTGTTGTATATAAACACACCAGTGTTGTATAGTTTCGAGAGCATCGCTCTTGGGTTATACATTTTCAAATTTAAAAACCACGAATTATATTAATTTTTATTTGTGGTGCGATTGTTCTACCAAACAACACCGGTGTGGTTGGGTGTCAAGCACACCAAAACAAGGTTAAATAAAAAATACCGAATTGAAAAAACCATTTTTACCACATTTGCAGTTCTTTTTGACTCTGTTGAGCACTGATGCCATACCTTCCCTGCTCAAACACCTTGCCATCTGTGCTCCACATAGCTACATTGTTGGATTCCATTGCTTGCTAAGTGGATTTTGAATTTTTCCAAATGGTGGTGAAATTTGAAACTTGGTGTACATCTCTACCATTCCTCCTCAATTGTGCAAGGGACTAAGTAAACTCTTCGTGACCTCAAAATTTGAATTTTTTGCGGATTAAAACTTCAAATTGAGCTTTATTTGCCCTTTAATTTTAAAAAATTCAAAAAACTTGTGCGGTGCTTTCAAGCCATTCGACTTGCACCGCCATGTAGTGCACCCTATTAAATTTACAGGGTGCACTATGACCAGTGTGTTTCTATCATAAGGGCACCACATCCACGGTGCGCTATAATGTGCATAACACACTGATAAAATATATTGAAAAAAAACACAATCTTAAACAGTGTGCATTGTAAATAAGAATGTATCATATTGATAGTGCGCTAATGTGTAACAAGCACACCATTATCCCAATTTTTTTACAAAACCCACAAAGAGATGCTCCTACTATGGTGTGCTCTATTAATACTTGCGCACCACTTCCAGTGCGTTGACGTGTCCACATTGCATCAATTCTTCCTAATAATGGATGCACCACCAAACTAAACATATAAAAAACATCATGTTAACTGATGTGCATTGTAAATAAAAATGCACCGGGTTGACGGTGCGCTGACGTGTAACACATGTATCGTTGTCCCCCAAAAATTATAATACTCACAAAGAACTACACCTATTACTATGCGCTCTATTAATATTTGCACACCATATTCGGTGCGATGACATGTTTAGAATGCATCAATGCAATTTAATTGATGGAAGCATCGTTGTACTTAACATATTAAAAAAAAAACCATGTTAACATGTTTGCATCGGTTATCCACGATGCTAATGTATAATAGGCACACCATTACCATCATACAAATATAAAATTCACGAATAGTTGCTCCTACAACAATGTGATTTATTAATATGTGAGAACCATTTACGGTGTGATGACATGTCTACAATGCACTGATGCTTTTTATTTTTGGACACAATGACAAACTAAACATATTTTAAAAAAATTACAATGTTCACCGGTGCACTTGTTTATTGTAGCACGTCGTTTGCAGTGCTCTTGTGTTATAAATAACACATACTATGGTGCATGTTTGTAATTTAGGTGCACTGCTTGTCAAATTCATTTATTTTGTGAAAACATTTATTATTTGATGTTAATAAATAACATGCTCATTTAATGTCTTTTATGTCTATTTATGAGGCTGATTGATGCTATATGTGTATTAGAGAAGTCAGCGACAAGATGTCGTTCAACATTAGCAGGCACAAGTTGATTGGTATAACTTTGTGCATAAGTGGGAGGCCAGAGAGAGGGAGAGGAATTTGTACCCTTGCCCCAACACCGATCAGACACAAGACCTCTTAATGGATGTCAACCTATTGAAGTTCTATTAGAAGGCTACATCCCTCAATGAAAACTCATATATGTTGGCACAATTCATTAATCGTTGAGATCACAAGAGACAAGCATTTCACATTGGTCCCAGTTAGTGGTTCCATCCCATTAAGGAGGACATTTATTTCATCAGTTGTCTATCTAGGATAGGGGAGGATTTTCCCCAGTTCCCTGGTGTCCCAACGAATTTGGTAGTAGAGAGGAAGCTTGCATACTGTCATAAATATATTGGTTCCCACAACATTGATGCTATTGATTTTTAGGTGCACAATGGACAACTACATATTTATGCTTTTGGTCTAGAGGATGTTAGGTGCTTCTCAGTGTTGGTTACAAGAATTGCATACCTCACCAGTGATGGGTAACGCATTAGTTTCCCTCTTTCATTTTATGTAGATTATTTAGTGTGGACACCTAGATGCATGAGGTGGTTTGCCATTTTTTTATGGAATTTTTGTTTCGCTCTAGATCGATGACGCACACACATTGGTGGGAGGGCCAACTTTCCTTTTGGTTCATATATTTTTTCTTTAATTTTGAGAGGATTTTGGCCATGATACCATCATTTGACTGTCACCCTCCTAGGACGATGATCAATGTGTGCATATGCGCATGTGGGGATAGATGATTCCCAAGAGGGGGCAATACAAGTTCCCAAGTAGGATCGCACCATAAGTGATGGAGATGCTAGCCAATAAGGAGGACCATTCCTTGGACCTTGTTCCATATCCATATGCAGGGTTGGATTGGAGAGCAAGCCCCAACATGTTTTTTCACCTAGGTCGAGCCACTAGATGAGAGATGTAATATTGACATTATGCCTAAATTAATTTAACTGCATTTTATTGTCTTATTTAATGCAAATGAAAAATATTCTAACATTTTATTTAAATTATTTAATGAAATTATCTTGTGTACTTTATATATTATAGATATTGGTGCATTTGATGGGGAGGGGCCTCCTCCTGTTCAACCTTATGAGGATATGCAGGAGGTTGAGGTCCCTGCATTACCTAGACTTGGCCTATGACTTAGTCCAGATGAGAGGTTTCGATAGGATGCCAAAGACACATTGTCCACGTTGTTGGCTCTTCAAGGAGTTGAGCATGTACGATCCATGGATGTCATGCAAGAACCTGAGCTCATAGAGTTATGGAGGATGCTTCCTCATGATATCAGATTTTTGATGCAATATTTTGTTGGTGCAATCGATCATTTTAGATGCTTGGAGGCTGAAGGGTCATTTTACATCATCCGATGAGGAAGGTGTTCCTCGTCCTCCTCCACCTCATCCTCCTTCTCCTCACCATGATAATCGACTACTATTTACTCCTCCACACCCATTCGACCCACCACCATCTTTGATCCATCTAGTTGACCTACCAACCTCTCCACCATATCCTACTCCACTCACCTTGTCTCTAGATAGGGTGATTGCAGTGGGTGAGATTTGTGTTGATGGAGATATCTTTGTTTCTTTACAACATACTTTTTTTCCTGGAAAAGATACTAATGCCTCTACTGGTGGAGGTGTCAATTCCTTTGGATCTATTGGCAGAGATAGTGATGCCTCTAGTTCTATAGGTGGACGAGATATCTTCCAACAATTATTGGATTGGAGATGTATATTTGGCATGTATCATGAGTTTTATATTATTGTTCACACACACACACACACACACACACACACACACATTGTTTTTTTCACGTTGAGGTCGATGTTCACATTGATGTTTATTTATATGTTGATTGTGATGTGTGGTAGGTCACGTTAGATATGTTTTCTACGTGTTGTTGATAGATGATAGATGTGTGCATGATAGTTATGTTAGATAATGCAACTTGTGTTTTGTTAGATGTTATTATTAGATTTGTGCGTTAGATGACGTTTAAATATGTTATTATTAGTTTTGTGTGTTAGATGACGTTTGTCATACGTGTGTGATGGTTATGCCAGATTATGTTTATGTTTAGTAGGTGGTTATGATGATGATGATAATGATGGTACATTACATGATGTTACGTGATGGTGGTGGCGGCCATTGATTTTATGATCACAATGTAATATTTTATTATTATTATGTATATATATGGACTTATTTTTTTATGAACTCAATGGGATTTCAAATTATTTTATGATATTTATCTTCATGTGTATGATGTATTTTGTTTATGTCGATGAGTACGATTCATGTGTGTGGTGCAATTTTATTTATTTATTTATGTTGATGTCTTTTATATTAGATATAATTATCATTACAAATTGTGCACAATCATAGTTATGACTGCAAGTTGCAATCTTAGATATGATTACAATTTACAATCATTATTACAATTTCACAACTGCAAATTATGTTAACAATTACAATTACAATAAGAATTACTAATTAGATTTCCAAGGTACAAATTACAAATTGGACAATTACAACTACAAATTTACAATCGCAATTGTAGTTACAACTACAATAAGAACTTGCAAATTGCAATTACAAATTAATTTACAATTAGGTTTACAATTTAATTTACAAATTATAAATAATTTGCAAAAGTGCAAAATTACAAAATAATTTATGAAATTGCAAAATGACAATAATTTTAATCATCTTACCAATTAATTATGGGGTGGTCAACTATGAATATTTAATTCATCAACCAAAGATTATAAGTCTTTTACGAGATGTCATGCATGTTTAATTTTAGCTAAGCTGAGGATATTAAGGCATGTATGAATTAACTTTGAAAATAAGGCTACAAAAGAGAGGAAGAATTTAGTAAACATTGATCAATTATTCATGGCAAAATTGCACACACATGGAGACAAAATTGGAAGAATAACATTACATCCATTAATCAGTATATTGTATGAATACAATGGTGTTACAAATAGGATAATTCGAATACCTAATATATGATTCAAATCTACCAACCTGGACTGAATCCAGAGCTAACTCAGTGTGGGAAAATCAACACTAGAGCTCACTAATGAAACTCCGGATCACTAAATTAGTTCACAACCAGTTAACAGAATGAGTTAGGTGAGAAAAGGCGCCCTACTTTCCTCAAATCATGCAAAGTGGCACTGGAATGACTGAGAGTGATCTAACTAATGGGAATCAGAGCACAACTGAACACCAACTAGGGTCAACTGCTAAAATACTGTTGGTGGATCTCAGAGTGGGTTCCTAAATTATAGGATTAGTGGTAATGTTAGGATCTCTAAGGATTAACCACATTACGCTTTCCTTTTCCTTCTCATGGGTTCACAACCCCTTCTTTTCAACACCCTCATTTGCAATTGACCAATTTAATCAATTCAAGGATAAAAATGCAATACATGTGTTCGACTCTAGGCCTCATTGTATTTTACACTTTACATTACAAATATAGAGGAGACAAAACCAAGTTGTTTCACCTTTTTCCCCTTTTTGTTGTTATTATTGGTTCTCTCTATTTGTTATTTGAATTGGTACATGGACTCCCTATGCTTAAAGTTTTCTCCAGATCTATTATATTTACTAAATTCTCTCCATCTGCCCTATCTATCACCGTCTTTGTATTTGTCGTGGCCTATTTGCTTTGGTTGATCTATTCTCTATTCTATTTGCTGCGTTTATGTGCAAAACCTTTCGCAAGAAAATAGATAAAGACACCAACCAATTGGGTTCTCAATGTTGCTAGTGCTTTGTTGGTTTCCAAGGTTCCATAGTTCCTAGTTCACAGTATCTATTTATTCCAAGGCTCAACTTGTTCCAACTCCTTTGATTTTTATTTTAGCATTTGATTGCTAAACCAAATGATGCATGATCTTGGAGACAACTCCACCCCTTCCCAAATCCATTCACTTGGAATGATTTTCTAGATTTCCCTCATCCACTCCATCATCCGTACCCTTTCTATTACCCTAGTTCCCTCTAATTAACCCCCCCTCGAACACACACACACATAGATATTTTAGGAAGGGTGGGGAGGAAATAAGGTTATGGTTTAGGAGTGTTTGTCAAAGTCTACGTGAACAATTTCAAAGAGACAAGGTTTTTTAAACATTAGAGTTGAAGAATAAAATGAAAGAAGGGTGGAAATCAATTGAATTATAACCAACTTATTTTGGAAGGGTCAATGGTTTTGAATATGACTCGTTCTATGGAGTACAGACATCTTCATATATCATTTCAAAATCATGGGCAAATAAATCATGTTAGATAAGGAGAAACGGATTTTACCCACTTCATATGGATTTCCAGTTAGATTTCTTGGTAGTGCAGGGTCTGTGCAAATTGATGACAAAAAGAGGGTAGTTATTGCCATGGGTATTTGGTTACGTGGCTTCAAACCATTCAATGATTGCATCCCCTATTGGGTTAGGGGTAGCAAATCAACAAAAACTATTATATCTTAACTCCATTAGAAAACAAACTCTTTACATGCTCTTCACAATACCCTACACACCAAGTCTAGATGCTTCCTATGCTTGAGAGAATCATAACCATAAATCACTTTGAAAGGAGACATGCCAATGGACATACAAAAAGTAGTATTGTAACAAAACTCACCCAAATGCAACCATTTTATCCATGCTTTTTGCTTCCCACTAACACAGTTCCTCAAGTATCCTTCCAATTATTGATTCACCCTCTCTGTTTGGCCATTAGTTTGTGGATGATAGCTTGTTCTAGGTGTCAAATTTGTCCCCACCATTTTGAAGAGTTCTTTCCAAAATGCACTAAAAAATCTGCTATCTATGTCACTAGCAATGCTCTTTGGAAGCCCATGCAATACAAAAAATTCTTTAAAGAATAGTTTAGTCACTTGTGCAGCAGTGAAAGTGGTAGTAACGACAAATAAATGAGAAAATTTAGTGAGCCTATCCACCACTACAAAATATGCAATCCTTACCAAGTACCTTGGGCAAACTAGCGATGAAGTCCATGGAAATGCTCTCCCATTTTTGTTCTGGAATAGGCAAGGGGAGTAAGAGGCCAGCTGGATGAGTGTGTTCCACTATATTTTGCTGACATGTGGGGCATTCATTAACATATTTCAGAACATAATCCTTAAACCCCTTCCATGAGAACCTTTCCCTCAACATTCAGTATGTTTTGAAGAAACCGAGGTGACATGCTAGAGGAGAATCATGAGCTTTCTTTAAAACTTTCTCCTTCAAACTTGAACTAGGGACCAAATAGATTCTATATTTGTAGTATATGGTTCCTTCCAACACCTTATACCTATCATCATGGTTAGTCCCATCAAAAAGTTCACAAGAAAACTTATCCTTGGCATACTCTACTTCTAATGTGGCTTTCCAATTTTTTTCTACATTCATTAGAGAAACATAAGGTCTTCTAGATAAGGCATCATCGACCACATTATTCTTTCCCTTCACATATTCAATATCAAAGTCAAATTATTGAATCTTACTCACCCACTTTTGCTGCCTTTCATTTTGATCCTTTTGAGCGAGGAAATACCTTCGGCTATTATGGTCAGTTTTGACCACAAATTTGTTTCCCACCAAGTATTTCCTAAACTTACTCAAAGCATGCATGATGGCTAACATTTATTTATCATAAATGGAGTAAATATTCTCATGTGTCTGTAGCTTCATAATCTCGAAAGCTATTGGGTTTTGTCCTTGTTTTAGGACTGCTCCAATGCCTTCTCCTAATGCATCACATTCCAAGACAAATGGTTTAGAAAAATCAGGCAAGGCTAGAATAGGACAATTGCTTATTACCTCTTTCATTCTTCGGAAATATTTTTCATCCCCTTCATGCAATTGGAAAGCATCTTTCTTTGTCAAATCAGTGAGAGGTGAAGTGAGTTGGGAGAACTCCTTAACAAACTTCCTATAGTAGGTACAAATTCCAATGACTCCTCTCAATTCAATGAGATTTTTGGGACGAGGCCATTCTATAATGGCTTTATTTTCTCCATATACACCTTCAAATCATCTTGACCAATGATGTGTCCAAGATACAAGAGCTCTGTCAAACCAAACTCACATTTTGAAAACTTAGCAAACAAAGATTGATCATGCAAAAATTTTAATACCTCTTCTAGATGATGCAAATGCTCCTTCCATGTTTTACTATAAATAAGAATGTCATCAAAGAAAACTAGTACAACTCACGAAGTTGCTCATGGAAGATATTGTTCATGCATGATTGGAATGTGTCAGGAGCATTTTTTTAAGCCAAAGGGCATGTCAACAAACTCAAAGTGACCACAGTGGCATTTGAAAGCAGTCTTTGGTATGTCTTTTTCCCTCATTTGAATTTGATGATAACCAGATATAAGGTCAATCTTTGAGAAGAAATTGTCTCCATGGAGCTCATCAATCCTTGGGATGGGATATCTATTCTTCATTGTCTTCTTATTCAAAACTATAAAATCAATGAGCATCCTCAAATTCCATTCTTTTTCTTTACCATAACAACTGAAGAAGCATATGGGCCGGAACTATCCCTTATGAGACCCAACTCCAAGAGTTCTTTAATGGACTCCTCAATCTCATCTTGAATCCTTTTGGGGTGTCTATAGGGATTCATTTTGATAGGTTGTGTTCCCATATCTATCTGTCTCAATGATATGATCCACCCCTCTGTCTAGTGGTCTTCATGGGGGAAGGTCTCCAAAATCCCTCTCATACTTACTCAATTATTGCTCTATCTCCTTATGATTCTTGGAAACCTTCAAGTGAGGTTTAGAAGATGTAATTAAACATTCAACAACCCGTTCTATGTCTCCATTCCTCAAGATAGAACTTCTAAGTTCTTCTTTGATTTGTCCTCCTTTATTTTCTTTGGAAAAGGATTCCTTTTGCCATGGTTTCTTACCTTCCTTGAACTTGGAAGGAAAATTTGGCTTGGAGGGGTATTTGGTTCTTGGAAACACATTATGCAAATCTCTTGTCAAATTCATGGCATCCTTCAATGTAGCTAGCTTGTGGGATTTCGCGAGCCCTCTCAAAGGTTCTATCAATCCTTCAATAAATAATAAAACCAACCTAGCCATAGATACATCAGAGACTATTACTGAAAGCTTTCAAATTCTAACATATATGCTTCAGGGGTTCCAACTTGCTTCATTTTCGCTAGTTCTTTGAAAGGAAGTTTAAGGTCTTTCCTCTCAAATCTCTCCATTAATGTATTGGAGAAACCCTCATAATATAAAATTTCTTCATGTCCCAAGGTTCTAAGACCGTGGAACCACCAATCACTAGCTTCCCCTTCAAGATTAAAAATGGCCATTTTCAATGCATCTTCTTTAACCATAGGATTTAACTAAAAATACACACTTAATTTTTGCAACCAAGCACTAACAGACATTTGGGATGAACCATCAAAGGAAGGAATAATTACTTTTCCCATGGTATACTTAATTCATGATTAAGAGGAGGTTCCCTATTCCCACTTTCTCCTTGCTTAAACAGAAGAGATACCCTAATGAACTAATCGAAAGGTAGGACTTTCCTACATTCAATACTTAGTTCCTGCTCATAATTTGTTGCTTCCCTCACATCATAGGTAGTGTAAGGGCTCTCTTTGGACTCTAAAAAATTAGGTATTGCAGGTTTGGTCTTATTCCTAAACTCATGGGGTCGGTTATGAGGCCTAGTATTTGAAAAAATGGCTTCTCCATTGGTCTTCTTCTCATCATGAGGTGAACTACTACTACTCCCGGGTGTTGACTTGCCCCCAAGTTGGCTAGCCAACAATTCGAACCCTTGCATAAAATGTTTGGTCATACCTTCAAGAGATTCCTTAATTAATTTTTTAAGGTCCTCATTATCTTCCTTTTCACCCATATCTCCAAAGCCTAGTTCTTTTCTAATATCCTCGTACCTAGAATTAATTTCTCCACTTTCTTCTCTTCCATTGTTAATGTCTCCAGTCTCAGTTTCTAATGGAGGGAGGTCATCATTAGGAAAAATGAATATAGAACTCTAATAGGTTCCAAGATCATGCTTTGATACCACTGTAATGACCCAATTTGAAAATTTCAAACAAAGGCAGAATTTGGGGAAAAATTGTCTTGACTAGTCTTGACACTAAGGGTTTCGAATGGCACAAGAGGGTATCGAATTTGGCAGGGACTGATATGGTGAGAATTAGGACCAATAAATGGAATATTTGATAGCTTTATGACAGGTTATATATATTTTCAACTCTATTTGGGGACACTGGTGAAAGTGGTAAAATTATTAGTAATTTGTGGTGCAATTCCCCCTAGGGTGTGAGCAGAAATGGCTCTCCAAATCCTATGCGACCCTCCCAATTTGTAAGAAATATGGGGATGATATTAGAATTAGTTTACTATCATTTGGCATGGTTAGGAGTTCTGCAACAGATATGTAAAGCTTCATGTTCGAATGCATAAATTCAGTGATATTTGCTTAAGGGAAATGACATGTAATAACTTAACTTTGACTCACAAATTGTATATCTAATGGTTCAGAACATAACATAATGAATGCATATGATTAAAAACATATCAATAGATCACTAACAACATATAACATCAGATCCAAGTCACAACACAAATCATATATACAACTCCATTGAAATGGGAAACCAACACATGGAAACTAGTCACAACATACCTTGGAAATGTGGAAATTTGCATATGTATTTCTGCTAATTACATAGAAGATGTGAGACTTTCTACATATCCATAAATCATTAACCCATGATTGGGCATAAAATGGACTCAATGGGGCGCAACCACCATTCACACAAGTGCTCCATCATAGAGAGACATGGAAATATTGAAGTAGGGATTGAGAGAATGGGAGGAGAGATTGGGTAATGAACAGTAGAAGCCTCCTATATGCAGTAAAAAAACTCCATTAAGCTCCAAATGAGAGGTCAGAGTGGCCTCTTCCACAACCAACTTTGATGAGAATATCACTCTCTCGAAATTGGCACACTAGCAGGGTAAGTGAGCACTCACTATGCAATGGACAAGCTAGTGCTTTCCAAAATGCCAAAGGAAAATGATCAAATGATAAAAAATCCATTCTCATTCCTCATGACATATTTATAACCATACTAAGGTCCTCCAAGGTCGAATTACCTCCCATAGCCTTCCTCCAACTCATCCATGATGTTTAGTAACCTCCATGACACTTGTCCTTCTCAACCCTTCATCTTCCTCCAAATCCGAATTACTGCCACCAAACCCAAAGTGCGCCCTCTTGGAGGCCATTTCTATCCCTGAAATGTCAGATTGTCATAGTTCTGCAATTAGGTCTGTAATCAAGTCTTATTTGTCATAGAATATTCCATCATTGTTGTCATAAAATGTAAGGAATTTCTCTCCAAGCGACACCTAGATTCTTCCTAAACTCTTCCTCTTCCATGGGGAGTTATTCCTCTTCACCTATTCAAATACTTGGGCTCATTATATGTTACTTGACACCTCTTCACCTTCCAAGAAAGTTCCATTACTCATAATTTCAAATTTGGGGTTAAGTCATGACACGCGTAAGGAAGAATCTAGCCACCCAAGGTCTCCATGAACCTCCAAATGTCCTTATGAAGCAATGGCACTCTATTTTCTCCAGATTTATTATTTGTATGACCCATTTTAATCTGCAGATTAAAAACTAAGGTTCTCTTGGGTCCCATAGCTCCCTTATTGCAAGATTTAATGCCTCCTCCCCAACCTAGGGAATTAGTAGGTGGGTGAAACATTGCTAACTAGTAGTCTCACTAGGATGGGGACATGACACGAGAACATACATATCTAGCCCAGGAGTTACCTTAACTAGTTGTTTCATATGCTATATCATTCCATGTTTACAAGTCCTTAAATCAAATTCCTCCATTAAATACACACTAGTTTACTTCAACAAAAAATACCCATAAACAAGTCATAAGATTTTCTTGAAATAAAACAACCGATCTTTTAAGTTAAATAATATATAAGTGAAATAGTTAACATGGATGTAAGATAAAAGCTATGGTGTTAAATGGATAAGTTATATAAGAATATTATTTCCCTGTTAGGATTTACGAGTTGTATTGAAATGAAAGAGAAATAATGTTGTTGTTGCTTATTACATATAGAGTCAGCTGTAGGCTGATTGTTGCATTCCAATTGTACTTGTTGTTGTTAATAGGTTCCACCTTGATAGTTGGTAGATTGTTGCATTCCAAGTGTACTTGTTTCTGTCATTAGGTTCCACCTTCATAGTAGGCAGATTGTTGAAAGTGCATAATTTGATAGAGTGCTAAAAAATAGAGTATGAAAAGTAGATTGCTAAAAATTAGGGCTCTTACATTTATATTTAACAATAATCGAATATAATGCCTTGGATACAAAAATCCTTTGTATCATGAAGAAAATTGTCAACTAAAAAATTCCACTTTGTATGTGGTTAGTAAGAACTGATGTAAATATCTATGCTTGATTCGTTTTCCTATCTTAATTGACCAAGCTTGTTGAGGTTCCTGTTTGAGCCAAAGGGCTGGCCTACCTAAGTATGCTTGATTAGCATGGGGAAGGTTGAATAAATTTGATTGAGGCCAATGTTTTGCTTGCAACCATGGAGGAATAGAAAATCCACAAGTCTAAGTTGTGGTTGACACCCCCAGGTTAACTAGATGAGTTGGATAAAGAAACATCAGACTGGCACCTACACTTCTAGGAAAAAGAGGGGGGGTGGGGGGGTGTTATACTAGCCTACGAATAGTGTAGTAATTAAAATTTAATAAGGTTGTATAGAAACATGTACTATCTGCAATATGTACCAATGGACTAATCATCATATTCCTTTCCTCACTTTGGTTTGCAATATGTGTCATGTATGCCTTTCAATTTGAATATTTTGTTGTGTCTTTCTTGCTTCAGTTTCCTACCTTGCTAGTTCTTTTCGATGCTCCTTCTCTTGCCATATTTTCTCTCTTTCAATCCGTTCCAACGCTCGTTGTTTAGTTGCAATCACTGTAGCTTCCCTCCTTTCCTTGCGAGATCTTTCTTCCTCTATTTTAATTCTTCCATATGGTGTTTCATTTGTTCAGATTCCATCAAATTTAGGCTGATGTAGTATTCTGATGTTAGAAGCTATGAACCTCGTACCAATAAGAAAACATATGTTGTTCATTTTCTACCTTGTGTTGACATCCTCTCCACTAGAAACTTTAGGAATCGATCAACTGTCAATGTGTTCATTGGTAGTGGTAGAGGATAACTATGAGAGGTGCTTCAACTGCATTGTCTTCTTTGACCGCGTGCTGATCTTCTGTGTTAGGTTCTTCCAGTGGCCCATGATCTACATAAAATCGGACAATTTCATTGTGCATCGATGGTGCCCATGAAGGCATGTGAATGCTTTCATCATTGGTGTTTGTGACAACCTGCTTTTTTAGGTTCTTCATTTCTTATTCCATCCATGATGGCTAGGATACCATGGTTGGAAATGTCAAGGAGTCATTGCCGCTGTATGGATTATGAACACCATTGAACTCATTCGAATTATCATTGACATGTGGAGTATGAGATTCATAATCCATTTGTGCTTCATATGTTCCGTCATCCTACATGCTATCTCCTGCTAGTTCATGTTCAAATTGTGTAGCATTGACCTCTTCATATTCATCACCATCATCCATAACCTAGCAGTTTCCTTGAGATATAGACAACATATTATCTGCAACATCTACATCTTCTTGGCCATCCACATGTTGTTAGCCATCATCATCTTCTTGACCATCCACATCCTCATGGTCATCCACATGAAATGCCTGGCTACAACTAGTATCATGGATAAGAGTATCGTAATTTAGTGGCCAGATACCTATTTGCCTAAAATCGGCTTGATGTTTGAGGGTGTGAGAGCCCTTTTAAAATATTTACTTGCAAGCTCGGATAACTCAAACATATTTCCCTCTACGCTTGGATTATTCACTATTCATGATGCTCACTTTGATCTGAAATAACACTTGAATGGCCCAAACACACTCACATAGAGGGGTTGCAGACTATGAGTTGTATGGGTAAGCAATGTTAAAAAGTCAATGCACAACCTGTTTACCTCCTCGATTGTTTGCATTGCGATGTGGCTACCATGGTCATGTAAAACCAACAGGTGTCTGTTATCAGGTGAGACACCACTTGGTATAGATGCGACAAAGTGACAAAGACAATTCAAAAATAGTTCTTTGGTCATCTATGCATGGGGATGTGCAACCATGCATGCTCCTGGTTCACAATTTTGGATGTAGTTTTTTAGCTGACTTTTACTCTTGAACAGATAAAATCCAACGATTAAAAAACCAATTGCATTCACACAACATAGAATGTATATCCACTCCCTGCTCTTAGGAATAATCTTTGGTATTCTCTGACTCCCTCTCTTGGAAATTACCCGCATGCTACAATTCCTTCCTGCATGTGACCTTGTTTCATCGTAATTCCATGCATGGCTTGGATTGCAACGAAGTTTCTCATATGCACTAGAAAGTTTGTTGTAGAACCCAAGGAAAATTGTAGGGAGAATATTTAGTGCCTTTTCTTTATCAAGGTCCTTGACTGTTCACAAAACAAGTCATATATGCCTTTTTTTGAAACAAACCCACCATGATTTACCAGGAAACCCATCTTTGAATGGCTTTGGCCTCCCTTGACAGATTTGATCAACAATGGATTTCAACTATATCAACTCCATCCCATGTCCCAAATAGGCCATCTCCTTACTCCAGAGAATGACCTCATCATCCTCCTATTCAGTCCATAACTATGAAAGGACCCCTCTTCTTTGTATGCATTAGGCTATTCATCCAGTGATGGATTTATATGGGTGTAATCACATGTTTTTTGGTAGCTTCTCTAATTGAATATCCATGGTATTCAGCGTAGTCAATTGCAACCAACATGTCTTATTCTTTCCACCCTCTGATGGCATTGACTTTCTTTGATGAACTAGCTTCTTAAACGGTGGTTAATGGTGGCATTGTGTTGTCCCCGTCTACCTTTGCAATATGATAATCTTCGATATTTTAGGAGCACCGTTGCTGTTCAAATTCTGGGTGATGTCCTGATCTCATGAGGTGCAACATAGATGGGCACCCTTGGCAACTTGGATCCTTGTTCTCCTAGTATGAGAAACATTATTGACTCTAGGCATGGTTGCGACGACCTACACAATTATTACATAGACATGCATTGAGTACAAAAGTTGCATTGAAATATAAAGTGGTTATATTACTTGTTTTCCTAGTTAGGTCTTCTGATCTTCTTTGGTGGTACCTTTGGAGTTATATGTAGAAATAATGAATTGTAGCCATGAGTTAAATATTCATTCCAATTGCATACGAGTTAATGTAGTAGGAACTTAAATAGAATTTGAAGAAGGTAACAATGGAGACTAATTAGACATTTAAATGTGAGTTGCAGACTAGGTAGACATTTAAATGTGAGTTACATGACCTATTAAGAGTAATTGTTCTAAGGGTTGTTTGACAATTAAAAGAATACAATTTTTTCTGATATGGTTTATCTTAAATTCATAGTAGGATTACTATGACTACCATTCAGTTCTGGCTCCTTTAGCCACTTAAAAACACCTATGAATTCAAATGTAGTCTGAAATGTATCCTTCTATATGTACACACTTATGAATTCCATGTATATTAATGTAGTATGGAATTTAGTCTTGTATATATAATCACTTAAACACTTATGAATTGCAGGCATGGAACATGGAAACATAGATAACACTCTTAACATAAAAGCAATAAATCCTAAATGTTAATACCTGAACCACTGTGGCACACCGATCCTTTTTTGTTGATAGTGTTGATGCACTAGTTGAATGTATCCCTGTTGACAATGTTGATGCGCTGTTTGAATGTCTGAAATGCAAGTTGAGTCGATTGTAGGCAAACTGTCGATACTGTTGATGCACTATTTGAATCCCCATAATGAAAATAGAGTCAATTGTAGGAATATTTAGGTTGCTTTATAGTTTTTTGTTGTTTACTTTGATGGGTATTTGGAATTGACATGGATTGAAAACTAAAATTTAAAAATGAACGTGTAGGATTTATTTGGATTTGATCTAATGGATGGAAATTTGGCATTGTTGATCCTTGTGCTTTGAATGTGTTTAATGGGTGATTTGATGAGTTTATTTGGCATTGTGCTTTCGATGTGTTTAAAGGATGATTTGATGAGTTTATTTTGGTAGGTGTTGTTTATTGAAGTGGCTAGTTTGAATTATTGAGAAAACCAGTTTGAGAAGTTGGCATCTTTCACCCTTGCTCTATCCAGGTGTTTATGTGTGATGGGATATAATGGTTTGTTGGTTGTATGAGGATGCTACAAATGTCATTCATGGTGGTTGGAGTGATGAGAAAGGTTGATTCAATGGTCATTCGTGGGGTTGAAGTGATGGGAATTACATATGTGTAGATTGGGAAACATAGGATGTTTTAATCTTTTGTTTGATTTATGCATGAACAACACTGTATATTAGTGGGACAATATGGTTTGTTGGAGCGATAAGCAAGGTTTCTCCAATGGTCATTTATGGGGGTAGAAGTGATGGGAATTACGTACTCGTATATTGGGAAGCATGGGATTTTTTAATGTTTTGTTGGATATTTATGTAAGAACAAACCCAAATATTAGGGGGACAAAATGGCTTGTACTTTTTTGTTTAAAAATACTAATTGGTGACAACTATTGTCCTAGTTACTTAATGTGAAATTTTTGGACTTAATTTAAATAATACATATGCATTAATATAGATCCTTAATTCCATTTAATGGTATGTTGTTTGTTCATGTATTGGGTGGCTGATGCGACGAATCGCACCACTTTTGGCATCTCTCCCCTAATGGAGTCTCTTTTGTTGCTGACTTGTATACAATATTATAGAGGTCATTGGAGCCTTAATGTTCCAATCAACATTCTTCATGGAGTGATCATTTTGAAAAGCTTCCATCGTGCAACTCCCTTTTCTCTCATGATTTTTGATATTTACAAAGCCAAAAACCTGATCGTTTTCTTTTTATGCTGGATCATACTTCTCTTCCCCTTTACCACGACTCCTTCAATGCAACCTTCTGCCCATGAAATTGCATGCATCGAATTAATATTCAATCCTTCCTTTCACCCTAGCTTCTTCTAGATCTTATCAGCATGCTGCTTGTTCTTTTGTTTCATCACCCTCAACATAAGCGTTGCGAATATCATTGGAATCAATTTCAAAGTAACCAGTAATCTAAGGCACACCCCTTGGGGCAGGTGGAATACTAGAAAAGTTTGAAACTTACCCAAAATATCATTGTACTTTGTTCCTTCTCTTTCACCTTCCAAAAACTTAGATCAACACGACTGCTTCTCTCACAACATTCACACCTCTACACTCAGGCGCCCACATCTCTTTGTTTTTGAGAAAGGCCTGTGCTTCTCTCACAACACTCACACGAAACTACTGGTTCTACTGACGCATAACTCCTAAGGTTACAACCCATAACTCTATATATTCATCTTGATACCACTTTGTTGGGTCAAGGGGATAAAATCAACAAAACAAATACATATATGCAGAGATACACTGAGCTACACCTCAACAACAAACATTTAGAGGAACAATGATGCTAAACCTAACCAAGATGATCATAAATCAAGAAATAAGGAACTAAAAGAGGTGATAAGAGATCATCCTAGCAAATGATTCACCAACTTGCTTTATAATATGGCAAGACATTAGCTACAAGAAGGTGGTAAGAGATCATCATGACAGATGATTTGACAACTTGATTTATGAGATGAAAAGACATTAAGTACAAGATATTGTTTAGGGTGAGTAATATGCACTCGTCTATGCAACATGTAATGCTGCAACGGGCCAACAGACAATAATGCACTTGCTACATCATTAAATGCTACATAGTGGGGTGCATATTGCTCACCATGGTTTAGTCTATTTTAAAGCTGACATTTCGCTCTGGCTTTGCCACCATTGGAGGTGAGAGGGATATTAATATTTCACTTTACTCCATTGCTTTTGAATGAATTTCAAATATAGATAATTTATACTCCTTTGATGTCTCATATATCTTTTTAACGTTATGTATTTAAAAAAAATGTTTAATGGCATCACTTCAGGATACCTTTCGATTTGATAGAACCAAAAGCATAGTGGATACTTGCATGATCCAAAATATTGACATCATACTTGGATTCAGTAATAGCTTATGCGATTATTAAAAATACCAATTGCTTGCTATTTCAAATCATTTCACCTCCACAGTTGCAAGATTTAATGCCTCCTCCCCAACCTAGGGAATTAGTAGGTGGGTGAAACATTGCTAACTAGTAGTCTCATTGGGATGGGGACATGACACGAGAACATACATATCTAGTCCAGGAGTTACCTTAACTAGTTGTTGCATATGCTATATCATTCCATGTTTACAAGTCCTTAAATCAAATTCCTCCATTAAATACACACTAGTTTACTTCAACATAAAATACCCATAAACAAGTCATAAGATTTTATTGAAATAAAACAACCTATGTTTTAAGTTAAATGATATATAAGTGAAATAGTTAACATGGATGTAAGATACAAGCTATGGTGTTAAATGGATAAGTTATATAAGAATATTATTTTCCTGTTAGGATTTACGAGTTGTATTGAAATGAAAGAGAAATAATGTTGTTGTTGCTTATTACATATAGAGTCAACTGTAGGTTGATTGTTGCCTTCCAATTGTACTTGTTGTTGTTAATAGGTTCCACCTTGATTGTTGCATTCCAATTGTACTTGTTTCTGTCATTAGGTTCCACCTTCATAGTAGGCAGATTGTTGAAAGTGCATAATTTGATAGAGTGCTGAAAAATAGAGTATGAAAAGTAGTTTGCTAAAAAGTAGGGCTCTTACATTTATATTTAACAATAATCGAATATAATGCCTTGGATACAAAAATCCTTTGTATCATGAAGAAAATTGTCAACTAAAAAATTCCACTTTGTATGTGGTTAGTAAGAACTGATGTAAATATCTATGCTTGATTCGTTTTCCTATCTTAATTGACCAAGCTTGTTGAGGTTCCTGTTTGAGCCAAAAGGGCTGGCCTACCAAAGTATGCTTGATTAGCACGGGGAAGGTTGAATACATTTGATTGAGGCCAATTTTTTGCTTGCAACCATGGAGGAATAGAAAATCCACAAGTCTAAGTTGTGATTGACACCCCAAGGTTAACTAGATGAGTTGGATAAGGAAACATCAAATTGGCACCTACACTTCTAGGAATAAGGGGGGGTTATACTAGCCTACGAATAGTGTAGTAATTAAAATTTAATAAGGTTGTATAGAACCATGTACTATCTGCAATATGTACCAATGGACTAATCATCATATTCCTTTCCTCACTTGGGTTTGCAATATGTGTCATGTATGCCTTTCAATTTGAATATTTTGTTGTGTCTTTCTTGCTTTAGTTTCCTACCTTGCTAGTTCTTTTCGATGCTCCTTCTCTTGCCAGATTTTCTCTCTTTCAATCCTTTCCAACGCTCGTTGTTTAGTTGCAATCACCCTAGCTTCCCTCCTTTCCTTGCGAGATCTTTCTTCCTCTATTTTAATTCTTCCATATGGTGTTTCTTTTGTTCAGATTCCATCAAATTTAGGCTGATGTAGTCTTCTGATGTTAGAAGCTATGAACTTCATACCAATCAGAAAACATATGTTGTTCATTTTCTACCTTGTGTTGACATCCTCTCCACTAGAAAATTAGGATTCGATCAACTGTCAATGTGTTCATTGGCAGTGGTAGATGATAACTATGAGAGGTGCTTGAACTGCATTGTCTTCTTTGACAGTGTGCTCATCTTCTGTGTTAGGTTCTTCTAGTGACCCATGATCTACATAAAATGGGACAATTTCATCGTGCATCGATGGTGCCCATGAAGGCATGTGAATGCTTTCATCATTGGTGTTTGTGACAACCTTCTTTTTCAGGTTCTTCATTTCTTATTCCATCCATGATGGCTATGATACCATGGTTGGAAATGTCAAGGAGTCATTTCCGCTGTATGGATTATGAACACCATTGAACTCATTCGAATTATCATTGACATGTGGAGTATGAGATTCATAATCCATTTGTGCTTCGTATGTTCCGTCATCCTACATGCTATCTCCTGCTAGTTCATGTTCAAATTGTGTAGTGTTGACCTCTTCATCTTCATCACCATCATCCATAACCTAGCAATTTCCTTGAGATATAGACAACATATTATCTGCAACATCTACATCTTCTTGGCCATCCACATGTTGTTAGCCATCATCATCTTCTTGACCATCCACATCCTCATGGTCATCCACATGAAATGCCTGGCTACAACTAGTATCATGGATAAGAGCATCGTAATTTAGTGGCCAGATACCTATTTGCCTAAAATCCGCTTGATGTTTGAGGGTGTGAGAGCCCTTTTAAAATATTTACTTGCAAGCTAGGATAACTCAAACATCTTTCCCTCTACCCCTGGATTCTTCACTATTCATGATGATCACTTTGACCTGAAATAATACTTGAATGGCCCAAACACACTCACATCGAGGGGGTTGCAGACTATGAGTTGTATGGGTAAGCAATGTTAACAAGTCAATGCACAACCTGTTTTCCTACTCGATTGTTTGCATTGCGATGTGGCTGCCATGGTCATGTAAAAACAACATGTGTCTATTATCAGGTGAGACACCACTTGGTATAGATGTGACAAAGTGACAAAGACAATTCAAAAATAGTTCTTTGGTCATCTATGCATGGGGATGTGCAACCATGCATGCTCCTGGTTCACAATTTTGGATGTAGTTTTTTAGCTGACTTTTACTCTTAAACAGATAAAATCCAATGGTTGAAAAACCAATTGCATTCACACAACATAGAATGGTTATCCACTCCCTGCTCTTAGGAATAATCTTTGGTATTCTCTGACTCCCTCTCTTGGAAATTACTCGCATGCTACAATTCCTTCCTGCATGTAACCTTGTTTCATCGCAATTTCATGCATGGCTTGGATTGCAATGATGTTTCTCATATGCACTAGAAAGTTTGTTGTAGAACTCAAACAAAATTTTAGGGAGAATATTTAGTGCCTTTTCTTTATCAAGGCCCTTGACTGTTCACAAAACAAGTCATATATGCCTTTTTTTAAACCCAGCCCACCATGATTTACCAGGAAACCCATCTTTGAATGGCTTTGCCCTCCCTTTACAGATTTGATCAACAATGGATTTCAACTATATCAAGTCCATCCCATGTCCCAATTAGGCCATCTCCTTACACCAGAGAATGACCTCGTTGTCCTCCTATTCAGTCCATAACTGTAAAAGGCCCCCTCTGCTTGGTATGCATTAGGCTATTCATCCAGTGATGGATTTATATGGGTGTAATCACATGTTTTTTGGTAGCTTCTCTAATTGAATATCCATGGTATTCAACGTCATCAATTGCAACCAACATGTCTTATTCTCTCCACCCTCTGATGGCATTGACTTTCTTTGATGAACTAGCTCCTTAAACGATGGTTAATGGTGGCATTGTGTTGTCCCCGTCTACCTTTGCAATATGATAATCTTTGACATTTTAGGAGCACCGTTGCTGTTCAAATCCTAGGTGATGTCCTGATCTCATGAGGCGCAACATAGATGGGCACCCTTGGGAACTTGAATCCTTGTTCTCCTAGTATGAGCAACATTATTGACTCTAGGCATGGTTGCGACGACCTACACAATTATTACACAGACATGCATTGACTACAAATGTTGCATTGAAATATAAAGTGGTTAGATTACTTGTTTTCCTAATTAGGTCTTCCGACCTTCTTTGGTGGTACCTTTGGAGTTATATCTAGAAATAATGAATTGTAGCCATGAGTTAAATATTCATTCCAATTGCATACGACGTAATGTAGTAGGAACTTACATAGAATTTGAAGAAGGTAACAATAGAGACTAATTAGACATTTAAATGTGAGTTGCAGACTAGGTAGACATTTAAATGTGAGTTGCATGACCTCTTAAGAGTAATTTTTCTAAGGGTTGTTTGACAATTACAAGAATACAATTTTTCTGATATTGTTTATCTTAAATTCATAGTAGGATTACTATGACTAGCATTCACTTCTGGCTCCTTTAGCCACTAAAAAACACGTATGAATTCAAATGTAGTCTGAAATGTATCCTTCTATATGTACACACTTATGTATTGCATGTATATTAATGTAGTGTGGAATTTAGTCTTTTATATATAATCACTTAAACACTTATGAATTGCAGGCATGGAACATGGAAACATAGATAACACTCTTAACATAAAAGCAATAAATCCTAAATGTTAATACCTGAACCACTGTGGCACACCGATCCTTTTTTGTTGATAGTGTTGATGCACTAGTTGAATGTATCCCTATTGACAATGTTGATGCGCCGTTTGAATGTCTAAAATGCAGGTTGAGTCGATTGTAGGCAAACTGTCGATACTGTTGATGCACTGTTTGAATCCCCATAATGAAAAGAGATTCAATTGTAGGAATATTTAGGTTGCTTTATAGTTTTTTGTTGTTTACTTTGATGGGTACTTGGAATTTCCATGGATTGAAAACTAAAATTTAAAAATGAACGTGTAGGATTGATTTGGCTTTGATCCAATGGATGGAAATTTGGCATTGTTGATCCTTGTGCTTTGAATGTGTTTAATGGGTGATTTGATGAGTTTATTTGGGTGGCATTGTGCTTTCGATGTGTTTAAAGGATGACTTGATGAGGTTATTTTGGTAGGTGTTGTTTATTGAAGTGGCTAGTTTGAATTGTTGAGAAAACTAGTTTGAGAAGTTGACACATTTCACCCTTGTTCTATCCAGGTGTTTATGGGTGATGGGATATAATAGTTTGCTGGTTGTATGAGGATGCTACAAAGGTCATTCATGGCAGTTGGAGTGATGAGAAAGGTTGATCCAATGGTCATTTGTGGGGTTGAAGTGATGGGAATTACATATGTGTATATTGGGAAACATAGGATGTTTTAATCTTTTGTTTGATTTATGCATGAACAACACTAGATATTAGTGGGACAATATGGTTTGTTGGAGTGATAAGCAAGGTTTCTCCAATGGTCATTTATGGGGGTTGAAGTGATGGGAATTACGTACTCGTATATTGGGAAGCATAGGATTTTTTAATGTTTTGTTGGATATTTATGTAAGAACAAACCCAAATATTAGGGGGACAAAATGGTTTGTACTTTTTTGTTTAAAAAGACTAATTGGTGACAACTATTGTCCTAGTTAGTTAATGTGAAATTTTTGGACTTAATTTAAATAATACATATGCATTAATATAGATCCTTAATTCCATTTAATGGTATGTTGTTTGTTCATGTATTGGGTGGCTAATGCGACGAATCATACCACTTTTGGCATCTCTCCTTTAATGGAGTCTCTTTTGTTGCTCACTTATATACAATATTATGGAGGTCATTGGGGCCTTAATATTCCAATCAACATTCTTCATGGAGTGATCATTTTGAAAAGCTTCCATTGTGCAACTCCCTTTTCTCTCATGATTTTTGATATTTACAAAGCCAAAAATCTGATCGTTTTCTTTTTATGCGGGATCATACTGCTCTTCCCCTTTACCACGACTCCTTCAATGCAACCTTCTACCCATGAAATTGCATGCATCAAATTAATATTCAATCCTTCCTTTCACCCTAGCTTCTTCTAGATCTTATCAGCATGCTGCTTGTTCTTTTGTTTCATCACCCTGAACATAAGCGTCGCGAATATCATTGGAATCAATTTCAAAGTAACCAGTAATCTGAGGCACACCCCTTGGGGCAGGTGGAATACCAGAAAAGTTTGAAACTTAACCAAAATATTATTGTACTTTGTTCCTTCTCTTTCACCTTCCAAAAACTTAGATCAACACGACTGCTTCTCTTACAACATTCACACCTCTACACTCAGGCGCCCACATCTCTTTGTTTTTGAGAAAGACGTCTGGTTCTCTTACAACACTCACATGAAACTGCTGGCTCTACTGACACATAACTCCTAAGGTTACAACCCATAACTCATATATTCATCTTGATACCACTTTGTTGGGTCAAGGAGAGAAAATCAACAAAACAAATACATATATGCAGAGATACACTGAGCTACACCTCAACAACAAATATTTAGAGGAACACTGATGCTAAACCCAACCAAGATGATCATAAATTAAGAAATACGGAACTAAAAGAGGTGATAAGAGATCATCCTGGTAGATGATTCACCAACTTGCTTTATAATATGGCAAGACATTAGCTACAAGAAGGTGGTAAGATATCATCCTGACATATGATTTGACAACTTTCTTTATGAGATGACAAGTCATTAAGTACAAGATATTGTTTAGGGCGAGTAATATGCACTCGTCCATGCAACATTAATGCTGCAACGGGCCAACAAACAATAATGCAGTTGCTGCATCATTAAATGCTGCATAGTGGGGTGCATATTGCTCACCATGGTTTAGTCTATTTTAAGCATGACATTTCGCTCTGGCTTTGCCACCATTGGAGGTGAGAGGGATATTAATATTTCACTTTACTCCATTGCTTTTGAATGACTTTCGAATATGGATAATTTATACTCCTTTGATGTCTCATATATCTCTTTAACGTTATGTATTTTAAAAAATGTTTAATGGCATCACTTCAGGATACCTTTCGATTTGACAGAGCCAAAAGCATAGTGGATACTTGCATGATCCAAAATATTGACATCATATTTGGATTCAATAATAGCTTATGCGAATATTAAAAAGACCAATTGCTTGCTATTTCAAATCATTTCGCCTCCACAGCTGCAAGATTTAATGCCTCCTCCCCAACCTAGGGAATTAGTAGGTGGGTGAAACATTGCAAACTAGTAGTCTCACTAGGATGGGGGCATGACACGAGAACATACATATCTAGTCTAGGAGTTACCTTAACTAGTTGTTTCATATGCTATATCATTCCATGTTTACAAGTCCTTAGTTCAAATTCCTCCATTAAATACACACTAGTTTACTTCAACAAAAAATACCCATAAACAAGTCATAAGATTTTCTTGAAATAAAACAACCTATCTTTTAAGTTAAATGATATATAAGTGAAATAGTTAAAATGGATGTAAGATAAAAGCTATGGTGTTAAATGGATAAGTTATATAAGAATATTATTTTCTTGTTAGGATTTACGAGTTGTATTGAAATGAAAGAGAAATAATGTTGTTGTTGCTTATTACATATAGAGTCAGCTGTAGGCTGATTGTTGCATTTCAATTGTACTTGTTGTTGTTAATAGGTTCTACCTTGATAGTTGGTAGATTGTTGCATTCCAATTGTACTTGTTTCTGTCATTAGGTTCCACCTTGATAGTAGGTAGATTGTTGAAAGTGCATAATTTGATAGAGTGCTGAAAAATAGAGTATGAAAAGTAGATTGCTAAAAAGTAGGGCTCTTACATTTATATTTAACAATAACCGAATATAATGCCTTGGATACAAAAATCCTTTGTATCATGAAGAAAATTGTCAACTAAAAAATTCCACTTTGTATGTGGTTAGTAAGAACTGATGTAAATATCTATGCTTGATTCGTTTTCCTATCTTAATTGACCAAGCTTGTTGAGGTTCCTGTTTGAGCCAAAAGGGCTGGCCTACCTAAGTATGCTTGATTAGCATGGGGAAGGTTGAATATATTTGATTGAGGCCAATTTTTTGCTTGCAACCATGGAGGAATAGAAAATCCACAAGTCTAAGTTGTGCTTGACAACCCCAGGTTAACTAGATGAGTTGGATAAGCAAACATCAGATTGGCACCTACACTTCTAGGAATAAGGGGGGAGGGGGGGGGGGGGGGGGAGGGGTT